>WSFP011615524.1:0-12299 GCA_009831015.1 Picea engelmannii | reverse complement strand
GAGCTATTTCCTTTTCCTTATCTGCAAAAACCTTTAAGAGTTAGTTCATCTTTGCTTCACTATTTTCTGAAATCTAACTAGTGCTTAATTCATTTCATTTGTAAGTAGTTGTACTTTTGTATATTGTTTAATCATCTAACTATTCTTTGTTTGTTGTAATTATAATTCTTGTGTATCTAATCTAATTTGTAAAGTTATTCTTTGCTTTGTTTAGATCTCTTGTGGTAACTTAGTTGACCCCATTGCCCAACCCTAGGCACTAGTCTTAGTTATCTTAGGGAAAGATTTGCTTTTGCATTAAAGTTTTGCATTTGCATTGCTTGCCTCTCATATAGGCTAGTTTCCCCTAACCTTTAACAAATTAAAATTAACTCCTAGAACCCATCTAATAATTCACATAGTAACTAGGGTTTACTCCCCTTGGCTTCCCTAGGAGTAAGCCTAGATGGAAGGAGTTCAAGTCGAGGTGACATTGGGCTTGAACTTAGGCATTGTGCCTCCGAGGACACACTAAGTGGATTGAGACATAGTCCACGTTTTCAAGTGTGTATAAGGACGACAACATGTTGAGAAGACGGAAACAACCTCTGGAAGGCTTTTTCCACTCCTGTGGCCACCTCCTTGCCCTTATGTGGGGCCTGTTGCCGTCCTTATACACACTTGCAAACGTGAGCTAAGTCCAGCTCACTTAGTGTGTCCTTGGAGGCACAATGCCTAGGTTCACAGCCCACCCTGTCACTTTGACCGGAACCTCTTCCGTCTAGGCTCACTCCTAGGGAAGCCAAGGGGGGTAGACCCTAGTTTCTAGATAAGATTTAGAGTTTAAGTTTCTAGGAGTTGATTTTAATTTGTTAAGGTTTGGGGGGAGTCTAACCTATGATGCAAAAGCAACAATGCAAGATGCAAGGGTTAGTATGTTAAGCAAGCCTTTTCCCTAAGTCAACTAAGACTAGTGCCTAAGGTTGGGCAAGGGGTCAACTAAAGTTGAGGGTGTTTCGTTACAATAGAATTACAAGTTACTTACAAAGAATAAATATACCAATACTTACAATAAAGAATGCTAGAGATACAATGATACAACACAACAAGCTAACCACGTTATTTCAATGTGCATGATTTAAAGAAGATCAAGGCATTAGCATCATCAACACATTAGGCCTAAGCATGCCCCAATAACACTTACTCTATTGGACTGCTCCTCAATGGAAACATCAACATTCACAAGTCAAGGAAAACTTAGAAGATTTAAAAGTCAAGGCACAAGTATTCCACAATGATTACGATACTCAACACTTAGTTATTTAACCCACAAAGTATTATTAGATGAAAGATTGGATTACAAGTATTAAGCCCAAGGTTTAATTACTTAGTGAGTTAAAGGTTCTTAAGATTGAAAATATTTTATTACCCTTATTAGATTGTTCACCAAAAACCTCCTCCCCCGATTGCCAAATAACTGCTGGATGCTCAAGAAGTGAAGCAACGAGGCCCACCCTAGCTTCGCAAGTTAGCCTGAAAGATTGAGTTTTTACGGAAAGGATGCTCCTTCGCGCCGTGAGACCGTCCCCGGCCTATCACCTTCCGTTGCCCTTCTGAATCCCCGTTTTAGATGGTGAAGGTGGTGGTTTAAAGTACCCTATTAAGTCTATTAGGTACGTATATCAATTGGTTAGACTTTTAGGTGTGTTTTAAAGTGTTTTAGTGACTTCGAGATGCTTAAAATTGGTGATTTTAAACCAAAACCGAAACTTTTATGAGCTTAAGAAAGTGTGTTGTTAAAGATGAACACGAAGAGCATCAACACCTATAAAGCATTTAAAGAGAGCTCAATAACAATTTAGTTATCACCATGCATTAGATTATTAACATGAGAAGCTTGTTATGAAAGAGAACTAAAGCACAAAGCAAGAACAACTTGCCCAAGGGAGAAAGAAGAAAGAAGAACTCAAGCTTACACCACTTATCTTATGTTTGTTTAAAGCATTAAGAGAAGACACTAAGTATGAAAGAAAGCTTGAGAGATTTAGATGTATGCCTACACTATCAACTCATCAACAACATTTTCACTAAGTGTGGTGGCAAATGGCCTTAAAAAACAAAACCATTTACTAAACTATCAAAGCATTAACCATTTAATGTGTTGGATCAAAGCATGTAAATGAGATAGATCTTGAAAGAGATTATAACATGCAAACAGATCTAAATGAGTTGATTATGCCCCAAGGGCTTAAACTTAAAGATTAATATGTGAGAGATCTAGATCTAGATGATTTTAACCATTAAAGCATAAATAAGTCAAAAACACATTAAAACCCTAGCCTCACAATTTGGGGTATTCCTCTCCCAAAGTGTAGGTAATTATTAGAGTTAGAAGTAACTTGGAAAGAAAGAGAGAGAAGCAAGAGAAGAAGCAAGCAAGCAAGCAACCACTAAAAGAAGCTCACTAACCCCACGTCCTAGCTTAGGAAGAAGCTTTAGAAATGGAAGAACTTGAAATAACCTAATCCTAGGCTCACACGTGGGAGGTAGGCCATACCAATCCTTCTCCCACACTATGAGCTACTAAAATCAACAAACAGTTAAAGAAAGTATGCCCAAGAAGATAGAAAAAGTGAAGAAAAAGGTTGAGAATGTTACCCACTTGAAGAGAAAGGTTGAGAATGTTACCCACTTGAAGAGAAGGGTTTTGAAGTGTTGTGTGGATGTTTTTTGGGTAGCATAACTCTCTCAACCAGATCTGAACCTGCAAAAACCAGCAAGGTATACTTGTTGGAAAAGCTACACACAACAAGCAAAGATGAAGAAAAATTTATAGTTTTGGTAGAATTTTTTTACATAGAAAATTTTATGAAGAAAGTAGATTTGGATGACCACTCTAAGATGTTAAGCTAGCTGAAATATATATGAAAGGACAGCAAGAAAGAATGAGAAAAGAAGATGAGAAAATGAGGAGTTTGAATGTGCTTTAAGGGAGGACTCTTCCTTGAGGCATTCCCAATAAAACCCTTGAAGCCAAACCTGCAAAAACTTAGCAAGATCTATGCATACCAAGATAATATGGCTGAATGTGCTAATAAGATGAAATACTTGCACCCTATCTAGCAACTCACATATATAGATCTACAAGAATACTCGTTGTTAAATCTACTCAAATAAAATACTTTACCCAAGATCTAGACTATGCATAAATCAAATCAAACCATACAAGTTTACCTCACATGTAGCAAGAACAAAAATACTTGCTGCTCTTCCAATGATCTTCCAAAGTTTCTCCTTTATATTACTCAAGAAAGGGATCTTGGAGAAATACTTGCTCCAAAACCCTAAGAGCCAAAGAATGGAAGAAAGATGGAACAAGAAAGAGAGATAGAGAGTGGAAAATCAAGTAGCATAAAAATAGCTCAAGATATGGTAAAGAGGAAGTGAGGAGAGGGATCTATTTATACTTGGAGAGGCAAACTCACCCCTCTTGGATCAATGCCAAGTGTCCACCACCAAGCATAAGAGGAAATCCCAAGGGTAGGGCGCACCATCTAGGGTTTGGATGAGTGAGGGAGTGTTAGGATCACACAAAAAGGTAGTGGGAGGCTAGGGGATGCGTGCCAAGTGAGTGGAGAAGGCCCAAATAATTTTTAAAAATTATTTAGAATTTTCCCAAGTGAGGGGGGGGGGGCGTAACTTCCTTAGGAGGGCGCACCACTTGGGGGAGAGGGAAAGAATGCAGGGCAATGAATGCTAGGAGGGGAGTGAAGGCAAGTTAAGGGGTGACGTGGGGGGCAAGGGAGAGCACACCAACCAAGGGAAGGGCCCAACACCTAAGGAAAACCCAAGATATAACATTTCACTCACAAGGGGGGCGTAACTTCCCTAGGAGGGCGTGGGGGTTGAGTGAGTGAGGGGGTGAGGGGTTAGAAAAAGGTTAAAGAAGGTTAGGTGGGTAGGTTTAGGCTTAGGAGACCTCTCTCAATCTTTATCCACCTTTTCATCATCCTTTTAACTCATTATTACAATTTTTACATTTTTGCTATGTTTGGACTTAACAATTAAAATTGTTGTTTTTGACTGACTGACACTYTGGGTGGACAAACCCATAGAATACGTTGTCCGACTGAGCTGAAACTTGGTCCACAGATGTAGGGGGTTTCATTCCATTTCTTTTGAGCACAAATACCCCTATCAAAAGTCCAAGGACCTAGTTTTTACAATTTTTGCTCAAAAATAATTAATTAATTAAATAATTAAACCTCCAAACTTAGAGAAATTTAATTAAAAATTAATTAATTAAAAAAAACTAATCTAGACTAAATGGAATTCCGCGAAACTTTCTAAGATGTCTTGCATGGTCATTTACATCATCCCTAAACAATAGTTACCAGAAGATAAGCCCATTAGAACGCCCTTCACCACTTTGGAGGAATTATTGCAAGTGTTAGGGAAAAACTCAAGGGAAATCAATAAGGCTGAAAAGTCCAATTGATAACCTGAGGATAAAAAAACCTCAGTGAAAGGAACTCTCCCAATGAACCGATCCCATGGTAACTGACCTAACTATGACTCATGCAGACTTATTACATTATTGACCCATGCAGGGGTGCGAAAATTCAAGTTACAAAAAGAAGTGTTGGGGCCAAAAATGCCCTGTAGAACCAAAGTCTTCGACGAATGAACATTTGATGATGCATCTCTTCATGGCACATGGAGTTGACCCCCTAGTTGGAGAGGCAGTCAACATGGCCTTCCTCTTCCCATTGCTTTGAGCAATGAACTCCTCATCATAAAATTAGGGATTTAGAGCATGTGCCAAAGTGTGCAATGGAGTGTTAAAGCCATTCCACCTAGTAACAATGATGGACCTCACATGCCCAGCAAAATCAATCTCAACAAAAAACACAGTGGGAGCCTCCTGCGTAATAATTTCCACGGTTTTCTCAACCATGGTATCTATGCCATCATAAATCTCTCCCAATAAAGATTTGTTTGTGTATGCATCTCAGAGAAGCTCAAATGCAGGTAATGTAAACTTGAGCAAGAATTCTACCTTGCTCCACCAATCCTCATCAATTAACACCCTTTGCACCATACTTCCCCTCTCTGAATCTACCTATCTCCACTCAGCCCAAGTCACACCCACCACCATTCTCATCAATGCACTGTTGACCTCAACAAGGCGATGCAACATGATGAATTTTGAGACATATCTTGTCTCAACAACTTTGAGCAACTCCAATTTGGAGTATTCTCGATACATTGCTTGAGACTGGTGGTGGTTGGTGATGAATTTAATTATCTCCCTAGCTTGCTCTGTGATCTCCTTAATCCATTCATTTTTTGCCTCAATCTCTTCTAAAATCAGATTTAAATTATGGACAATGCAATGAGTCCAAAAAATATGATGATATCTACTCTCAACAATCAAGCCTGCATCTTTGCAAACGGGTGCATTATATGTGATAACTTGCACCACATTTGTTGACCCTACTTGTTCAATAGCAGAAATTAATATATCAGCAATGAATTTGCTATCTTTTACCTCGCCAGAACAATCTTCTGCTCTTAAGAACATTGCTCTTGTTGGTGATGATGCAATAACATTGACCAAGGGCCTCCTCTTTGTATCAGTCCATCCATCAGAGATAATGGAAACCCCTGTGTCGGTCCATGAGCTACGAACTGGTTTGAGAATATCATGAATCAATGCCCTCTCTTTCTGGAGCAACACTGTTTTGAGTTTTTCGTAGTTTGGCCCCTTGAAACCTTGAGGAGCCTCGTTAATTTCCTTCACTATATTCTTCCAATAGGGGGACCAAACCACATTAAATGGGATGCCACATGCAAATATGGCCCTTGCCACTCTTGACTATGCTTCTTCTCTCTTTTGATTGTTGAACATCTTCATCAATCTGTTGTCTGTAGCTGCACCTCGTCCTCCAGGGCCTTTGGATATTTCATTTTCTACCTCTAGCGCCTTCCTCTTCCTTGCTTCATGAACAATCTTTGGCTCATTGCTAACACCCAAGGAAGGAGGATGCTTGCTAGTGCCATGCATAATAATCTTGGTTCTATTATCCTTAATTTTTTGAACATCATCATGCTCTTTCCGGAATTTATCGCTCACCTGTAGATCAAGAGTATGTGGACAACCTTCAATACCCTTCCCTTCATGAAAAATGTGAGCCTTGACTCTTGTGTAAGAGCCCTTGAAGGTCTTATCATTCTTGCATAAATTGCATCTCCATTCCCATGAATCTCCACCAACACCCATAGGCTTGACCTTGATAACATGCCTCCAAAGAAGATAGTATTCTTGTTGCTTGCTTACTTTTGCAGCTCTAGGGGCAGATGAAATAACACTTTGAGAAGCCATGAATGCTGCAAAAATAAGAAGAAAATCTTCTCACCAAACATAACAGAAATTTGCTAATGCTCACCAAGAGAACAAAAAAATCTGCTAAGCAAACATAAAATAAATATGCTCACCAAATAGAAAAAAAATCTGCTCACGAAAACCACACACAATCTCCTTGCTGCTGTTGTAGGAAGCTCCTCTTGCTAATGAAAGTGTGATGAATGAGTGAACCAAGTGGTTTCTTATAACAAAGGAAGGAGATTTAGGGTTTCTATTAGTTTTTTGAAATTTCTTTTTGAAATGAAAAAAAAAGGGAGAAAATCAATTTTATTCTCATTGGAGAATTTAGAAAAAGAAAAAAAATAAATTAAAATTGAGTGTTTGGGGGCCCCACGACCCCCTATTTTTTTTTATTTGGCCTTGTTATCCCCCAGTTTAGGGATAACTAAGGAGATTATGTCTCGAGGCCCACAAGTCCTAGACATGGAGTACTGAGAGCTAGATCGACTTGAGCATGGCCCTGGAGGGCCCATCTTTTCATTTTTCAGCGCCTCCACTTTGTCAACAGTAGCAACATCTGTCACCTCGGCTTGGTCCGGTAGCAAAGATGAATCTTGCTCCATGAGGTAATGAGTCCGGGTATCATGGTATGTGTCACTCTGATCCTCAAAACCTTTGAATATGTGCATTCAATTCTTTTTGCATCTAATGGTGCTTGGATCTTATACCTCTCCACTTGACCATATCTGGGGGAAATCATAGGATGCCCTAGTAAGATGGTACCCATAGGGTTTGAGTTTCCACTGGGGGATTCATGAAAGGCCATCGTCCACTCCCACCATACTTACCACTTTTCATCTCTTTCCCACTCATCCTTTCCATTACACTGGTCCGGGCATTGGGTTGGCCAAATATTTAAGGGTTGTACCTTACCTTGTGGGAAGAAGGGGCTAAAGGCCTAGAGGGTAAAGGTAGCTGGCAAAAGATAGAAACCAAAAAATGAAACCTTGATGTGCTTCACCTAGGGATTCCCGAGAAAGTAGTAAAAAACTTCTCAGCAAGAAACATAGGGACCCATAAAAATAATAAAACAAGGCCTAGTTAGAGGATAGGGGGTCTCATCACAAGCCAACCTATTAGGTCCATCGGCATGTAGCGGTATGACAGTACCAGCAGCTGGTCACCACACTAGGGTAGTGGCTCTTGGTGGCATAGCCAAGAGAAAGGGGGTCTCATCACGAGCCAACCTTCTCATTTCCGTGAAATGCTTGTGGGTAACATTTCCACCACTGGTCACCACGCTAGGGCAGTGTCCCCTAACTAGCTTCTTGAAAGAAAAAACAATAAGAATAAAGACAAAAGGAATGAATGGGCTTGGAAACATTTGCATCCATGACAGGTGCAACTCACCCTCTACAGAGGCACCCACAGGTAAGCCATACATTTCCTTGCTATCACTGCACCCCTTGCCCAGACACCCCCTTACCACCTCATCCACTCACATGGCTTAGATTTGATTTCTCCCGGAAACATCCCACATCTAGTGAGCATTATCCCAATAGGACGTCCTAGCGTTTCCTCCAAACTTGGCTTGTAGATTAGTATAATGTCTTTGAGCACTTGTCCGGGTAAAGGGGGTTTTATGCACATGTTTAATAACTTGATGATTAGATGTAATTGACATTGCTATGATCCCTGTGACTTATGAGACCATGGAGGGCGTATCTGTTGATGTTTCAGGACCATACCCTATGGACAGGTACCCTTATGGACAGGTACACATGGGGAGATGATTAGTTCGGACCTCCATGGGGTTGAAAGCCCACCAGATGGATGTTGAGACTCCAATAGGGGGCAGAGACAGATCAGAGGATTGCACTGGAGAAAAGGAAGACGTTCCACCAGAGGCAGCTTGGCAGACCCATACCCAGGGGGGTTGTGCCCTTTCCACTAGGACGTAGGCCTTGGAAGGCCCATGACGTCATCTAGGATACCCATGACGTCATCCAGTGCTTATGGAGGTTTTGGGAGGTAGTTGTGTGCCAAGTGGCACGTGTGGTAGGTTCCTGAGGCCCAAGAAGGCCTAACATTTTGCTCCAGGAGGCCAACGTTGCCCTAAAAGGGCCTAACGCCACCCTAAAAGGGCATGACGTCATCATTTATGCTTGATTTAGGGTTTTAATTATGACATTTAATGTAAAACAATATTTTTGATGTAAACTAGCCATGTCGACCTTTTTTGACCTAAAGTAAAATTAAAGGTCATTGGTATTGTATAAGTAGAGAGTCAAAACTCTCMTTTTATCATCATCTTTCACTCACACTTGTGTGATGTCTGAAATTTGTGGCTCTCATTAGGGTATTGGACTGAAATTTTAGTGCGCACTTGTTGGAGGAGGGCTATTTTTGGTGAATTTGGCATTTTTCTTGGTGGAAAGTCTACAACTAGGGTTTTGCTTGATGATGCTTGGTGAATGTGAGTAAAATTCTGCAATTCTTCTCTTACTTGAATGGTTATGGTGTTTTACTTTGCATTTTGTTAATACTTATGAAATTTCTAGCTCAAACCCTAGGGATCAAGCACATGTTATTGTCCTTGTTCTAATTTGCTATCTACCTACTAGATTGTGCCAAGGAGCCGTTTTATTGAAGCCATTGCTAGGGCCTTGCCATTGCAACACCCTAGCATTTGTTCTTCATCCTAGCCGATTTTACCTTATCATTGAGTTAAAGGAGGAAAACCTACTAAGGCCTAGGGTTACCTACACCTTTGTAGCCGTTTTCCCCTAGGGTTTGGTGGTTGAAGCCTTGGCTTACCAACACTTCATCCATCAAACTCCCCTCGTCTTTGGCTCTATTATTATCATCTTGCTCCTTCAATTCTTGCCCCCACTTATTGATTCCATTTGCCCTATGAAAGCACTAGTCTAAGACCTCTTGCTTGAGTGTTTTGATCACAACCTTCAAACATCCAAATCTTTGAACAAACTACTAACACCTTCTAACCTTAGATTGGATTGATCTACTGACCTTATTGCTACTATTATTCAATTAAGCTACAACCATACTTTGCAGCATTTAAAGCTTCTCTAAGCGATTGAAAAGATTGACTAATGCATAGCCTTATTTGCTTTTGATGAATGATGGTGTTATGACATTGATGATTAATCATTCCTGCTCATTTTGAAGCTTTTCTAAGGCATTAATGGTGAAGTATTGTCTTGTGATTATTGTTGCTATACATCTTTGTTGCTTCATCAATATATTAGTCAATTGCTTTTATTGAGAAAGTCTCTGATTATATGAAGTACTAACCAACAAGTGCTCTTGCAAAATATAGTTTTATGTTGCTTTGTTCCGGGCAGGTACACTTCTGGTTTATTATTTCTATATTGGTTGTTTAACCGGACTTTCTGATCGGTGGTGACTTGTGAGAGGGAACCTTTTACTTGGCCTTTATCCTTTGCCTTCTCAAAACCCCAGGTCACCAGGGACGTCTCCCATGGGCCTACCACCCTAAACAGAAAGAGACATCCTATTGAGGTGATAGTGATAGGATAGTCTCCCGTTATGCCAATTTGTCTTCATTTGCCTTTCCCTTCTGTCATAGTACAAATTGCACAATAACAAGCCTCTAAGACGCCTTAGAACAGTCGAAACGTCGGCCGTATAGGATGGTACGACCGAGAAACGTCGTTGGCCATACCATAGCCGTTTCGACGTTTTGGCTCTGTTATTGCGCAGTTTGTAGTAAAGATAAAGGCTAGAGATTGAAGAGGCAAACTGGCGTAACTGGAACCAATCCCACCCAATGTCACTTCAATGGGATGGTTCTTTCTGTTTAGGGAGTTAAGGCCCAGGGGAGACGTCCCCGGTGACCTGGGGTTTTGAGAAGGCAAAGGATTGTAAGACAAAGATAAGTTTTCCCCCTCACAAGTCACCATCGAGCAAATAGTCCGGCTAACAGCCAATAATAAAGTATAACCAAAAAGAGAGATACACCTGCCTGAGACAAAGCAACAAGAAACTGATATATGCAAGCTTGTCCGCTTGGTTAGTGCTTCATATAATAATGACTATCTGATACATATATAAGCAATTGAAAAGTAAATATTGACGAAGTCAATGTTTATGAAATAGCGATGATAATAAATGTCACTTCTTTAATAAATGCTGAGAAAACATGGCATCCAATGTAACAATCAATACTTCATTCAAGTAATGCCCTTAAATCAACCATTCAATTGCTCAAAAGTGAAACGTTAGCTGCACAATGATGTTTATAGCAAAAGATGACGACAACACTTAGTTAGTAGGGTTAGTCCTAGGCTAGGGTTAGAATAGTTAGGGTTTCATTCAAAGTATTGAGTGGTTTTGATCATAATACTCACAGTCTAGGTCTTAGATCAGTTCGTTTCCTAGGGTTAATGGAGTCAAAGGGAGGACGCAAGAGCCGAAGGATCAAGGAAGATAATAAGGCTAAGGACTGGAGGATTAAGCCTTGAGGTGTTGCTACAGCAAGGCCTCAAGGACAAAACCCTAGGGGAGAGAGGGTCACTTTGGTGTAGGGGAACAAGGCCTCAGTGCTCTCTCCTCCTTCCTCAGGTCAATGGAAAAAATGGCTATCTTGAAAAATGGCTTAAGACTAAGACAAGAGGGTTTACAAGGCAATGTGTTGCTATGGCAAGGCCTTACCGACAAACCCTAGAAAAAATGGCTCATCAGGGTGTAGCTGAACTAGGCCCTGATGCATCTTCTTCTTCTTAGCTCAGAGAAGTAAAACGGCTAGCATATGAAGAGGGGGAAAAGAGTGTAGCTAAGGCTAGGCTCAATCCTCTTCGACATGAAAAAGTAGAGTGTTGCTAGGGCAAGGCTCTATCTCACTTCAGCAAATAAAATGGCTAAAAATCTTGACGGGGACATGAGACAAGGACCTACAATGTGTGCTTGTCCCCTAGGGTTTATGCAGCAAATTATAACCATAAATGCAAGAGAAATAAAACTACAACAATTCAATCAAGAAGTTTTACAGAAATTTACTTACATTCAACCAAGAAATCAAGTAGAAAACCCTAGTTGTAACACCTTCCACCAAGATAAATGCCAAAAATGCCAATAAAAGACTTCCTTCAACAAGTGCACCTCACAATTTCAGCCAAGAACTCCAAATGTAGCGCAAATTTCAGACCTCACTAATGAGTGAGTCAAAGATGATGAAAAAATGAGAGTAAAAACCCTCAATTTATATAGTACCATCACCTAATTTTACATTTTAGGTCATGAAAAGGCCGACAAGGCCAAAATACTAAAAATCATACTGTTTTACATTAAATGACCAAAATAAAACCCTAATCAAACTAAAGAGAGACGTCATGCCCCTTTGAGGGAGACGTTAGCCCCTTCTAGGGAAGATGCAACATCCTGGAGAAAAACGTTAGCCCTCCTTGGGCTTCTCTAGCCTGCCACACATGCCAATACTGCCAAATCTGCCTCCCAAGACGTCCACAAGGCTGGATGACATCATGATCATCAAGGGTGACGTCCTAGGCCTTCCAAGGCCAACTCTCCAGTGGAGAGGGCACAACCCCCTAGGTCAAGCTCTTTCAGGGTGCCTCTGGTGGAACGTCCTCCTCTTCTTTGGTGCAAAGCCCCTGATCCATCTCTGTCCTGTTTCTGCCCCTTGATGGGGTCTCAACATCCATCTGATGGGCTCTTCAGCCCCATGGAGGTCCGAACTGATCATCTCCCCTTGTGTACCGGTCCAAAATGGTACTTGTCCACCAGGCATGATCCTGCACATCAACAGTTATGCCCTCCGTGGGCTCATAAGTCACAGGGATCATAGCAATGTCAATCACATCTCATCATCAATATTATTAAACATGTGCATAAAATCCCTAATACATCAGTTAAAAGCTCAAAGACATTACACGAGCCTGCAATACAAGTTTGG
>WSFP011615350.1:0-12645 GCA_009831015.1 Picea engelmannii | reverse complement strand
TGACCAACTAACTTTTCCCATTAGAAATCTTCTCCTTTTATAAGATGAAAAGGATAGGGTGAAGAGGTTAGGATGATCCCATGAGATCAGGGATGTGACTCATATCCAAACCGATCGGAGGCCACCTCACCCTTGAAGCTTCTCTTCTAGAAGAATCGAGAAGACACTCTTTTTCCTTTGTACGAAAATCAATGCACCCTTAAAACTGAGAAAAATTCAATGACGCTGCAAGACACTATGGTAAAACCTTTGAAAATCCTATATCATCACACCCTTAACACTAATCAAAGTGCGACGATCCATTTTTATAAGGTTTTTGACAAAGGAAAATTATAATTTCATCTCTTTGGGAAAAAGTATCTTCAGTCTTCTTCAAGGATTAAGGCCATTGATCCTTCTAAATACAAAGGATAGGTTTACATCATTAATGATCATAGGGGTGACGAAAATAATGTGTAATAGTGATCCCCCCAAAGTATGAAGTTAGAACATAGTGATAGCTGAAATACGTTGTTGAGTGTGTGTAGGGAACAAGGAACATGTCGGTTGGAAACCTACCAACAAACAAAGAAATACAGTATAATAATATATCATCACTAAGGTAGGAGTTCCCATATTCATAATACAAATGACTCAAAGAAGAAATTTTGACATGCAGAGATCCATGTCAAGTAAGACAATTCATGGCCACCAAACATACACTGTCGATCCATGCCAATATGACTCAAATCTGAACATAGCCACCAAAAATACATTGTGGATCTATGTGTTAAAGACTCAAATTTGAACATAGCCACGAGACATACACTGTGTATCTATGCAAAAGTACAATATGAATATACTCCAACACAACCTGAATCTGTCAAAAAATATTCAAGGTGTTCATCTCCACCACTTTATAGTATGAATCTAACCATGTGAGTACATGTGTTGAAGTTGAACATGGTGGAAACCACTTGATTACCATTCATTAATGAATATCATTAACAAGTGCGAGGGAAATCACCATTAATGTCAATGACCCCAAAGGTACTCTAGTACAATCCAACGAATGTGAATTAATGAGATGAATTCGAACACTCGACAGAATCTTTCAATCAGGGGTCAATAATGAAAACCCACCGTCGAAAGTGAGGAAACCTACCATTGAGGCATGCAAGTTCCAAGGTACTAATTAGTTTCTAATTTTAATTCCTGGATAATGAACTGAAGTCGACAGAAAAAGACTCATCATAGGAGGGCCTTAATGTAGCCCCCATCAATGACACGAAATGAGTAAAAATATTTGAAATAGATCAGAGTAACATGTGATTCAGGACTGACTTAGGGATGTCCGACGTAATAGAAGGATTAAGGACTGCAACAATGGCCAATGCAATAGAAGGATTTCTGCGTTGAACTTTTCTTTGAACATATTGATGACATGAAAACTATCTTTGAAACACTGACTCAATAATAGGGATCACAGACCAATTGTTGGACACACCTACTACATTGAGAGGGTGGGTGAATAGTGTAGGGCTCTGTTTTCCAATAATTCCCTCTTACACGAAACTCATTAGTTAGTAGTCACCATTTACTCATCACTTGTTATTGTCATTTATAACCAGTTAAATGTGAACATATATCAACAATATATCATCAACAAATCATCACCATAAGGAACACAAAGAACACAAGATGTATGTACAATTTTATTTTTATTATGGACTACAATCCTTGGGTTATCAACAACAACTGAATAGAGTACAACTCTATAAGAGAACCAGCTCTATAATGAAAGACTCAACTTACATCCTCAACACCAACTGAGATGAGGCAACAATCCTCAACATATATCAATCTATCAATAGGTACACGACCTGTTGGTAGTGTAAAACACGTATGTATGCACCCTACCAGTACTACAACTCACGTATGGACGTGGCCAGTCTATGCTACAACTTGCATATTACTTATGAGCAACTATGGTTTTCTTTTCATCACACACTCAAATATTCTACAACCTTCAATCATATTCACTTCTATCTTTCACCGTCCAATCTGACCCATAAAAAATCACAACATATCCAATCTCTCCAACAACTTACTCATGCTCCTCAACCATACAATATGAATGCTACTCAATCATATATAAGAAACCAATATACTATAGCAATCATATCAGTATTGAATCATAAGAGTGTTTCTCACTCCATCAACCAACACAAACCAAATCACAACAGCCATACCAATAATGCCTTAAGCATTCAACAAACAACAAGCATGAGTATCCATCAAGACAACAATGTAACCATACCAGAGTTTCTATGGAATATAAGAGCCTATAGAATGTAGGTCTGGAACCTGCTCCAGTCTTCAAGAGTATGGCACAAGCTCACACACAAGTCTTCATGAATTCATCTAATGTACGTGCCATGTCCTCATTCATCCCGCGTATGTATGCGCCATGGCTCACCACAGCCTACGTATACCTTAGAAACTAGGGTTTTTGAACTTTCGAGACTTTTGCCATCAGGATCTCAGACTTATCGTAGCTTTGATGCATCCATGAGATCCTCCAGATCTCCTCTCTCTTAGAATATATCTTCAATACATGCTCAAGAGATGCATTATCACAAGATACCCTGTCCTCTTATTTATACTCTCCAAGTAGCTTCCTTAGAAGCATCTTCTAGGTCACTTAACCCATTTTCCACATTTTAGGGTAACCACTTCCTATAATTAGAAATTTCTCCATTACTTTATAATTTAATTATTCCTCAACTTTGTCGCATCACTTTATCATTTAAATAATCTTCTTTGATTTTGTCACTTCACTTTATTATTTAAATAATCCTCCTTGACTTTGTCACTTCACTTTATCATTTAAATAATAATTTATTCTTTCCAATCTATTTGACTTCTTTGACCTTTTGGGGCTTCAAGCCTACATATGAGGGTCCTTCAACTTCGTAAGTCCATAACTCTCAAACCATGAGGATTTATGTGACATTCCACATACCACCGAAAATGGCATGAAAGCACTGTCCATCTAGGATAGTTTCACTGACAAATTCACTGATCTTCATCTCATTATTCCACAATTAAGCATGGGTTATCCAACCATACTTCTAGGATAACTCAACCGTAAAGTGTTTTCCCATGAGGGATTTCACCATAAGGTGACCACTTTGGATTTCATCCATTTGTACACCTTATCAAAAATGATAAGATAATAATGACTCATATTTACATCAACCCCACTATGCATCATATAAATGACTATGATTCCACTTTTCATCTATCCATTCACATTAAGGACAATACATATTACATTAGTATGCTATAAAAATACATTGTTCATTTGACATCAATCATCAATAAATCAATCCTTTAGCATCAATCAATCCCTTGACATCAATCAATCACTTGACATCAATCCTTTGACATCAATCCTTTGACATCAATCAATCAAACCTTTGGCATCAATGACAACATGATCCAACACCAATTTGTAATCTTATAAAGGAGTATGATCAAGAGACAAGCGTTGTTTCCAACCTAGACACAAAGCAATTGAAAGGGTGTCATGTTCAAAAGCGACTCTTCCATAGAATACAGGTTTACACWTTTCCTTCCCAAATTTTCCTCCACAATTTATGGCAAGCACCTCTTTATTTTTACACAAGCTTGAGGAGGATAACATATTCTTAAACTATAAKCTCATCCTTAGGATGATTCCTTCRGAGTATATTTCATGAACCCTAGGAAGGAGTGGTTYAGTCCTATATRAGCCTTTCAATGTTTGTTTTACATGTCCAAAGAAAGTAAACTCAGGGGTTTTTCATTTTTAGAGAGTCTGGAAAACACTTAAAGATAACTCCAAAATGTCCTTTTTCGTATGTTAGTCTAATGAGACTGAAAAAGAGATAACCYACCGCTCATCAGACATTTTCTTCAAATTCTTTTAYGAGCATGAAAATAACAAGGTTKCTCGACTATCYTTTCGTGTTTAGGGACCTTGAAAAGAGCTTAAAGGGAACTCCAGGGGGTTCCTTTTTCGTATAACCTTTATGAGTCCAAAAAAAGTGATAAAATTTTACTCGGTTACATTCTTATTGATTTACGAGAACAAGAAAGAACAAAGACTAAGCTCAGGATTGTTTTCATTTTTACGCAATCTTAAAACAAAACAAAACTATGCTTGGGATAGATTTTATTTTTTCACAAGATTAAAACTAAACAAAACTATGCTTGGACCTGGTACTTAGCCCCCAACTTAAGAAACTAGCGGTTTTAACTTCAACATGAATTCCATAGGATGACAGCATTTCCCCCCAATATTCATTTTGTCCAACGTCATAGGAAGATGGAATGAAGCTTCAAATACTATAAATGTTGACATAGGGGAAGACCTAGGGTTCAACGCTACAAGAGCGCACCAACAAAGCCCTAACTACCAGCCCTTTCGGTAACACCTACAAAGTAGATGAAGTCTCACCCGAGGTAGATGCAGGGATGGTTGTAGGACTCAAGTGTCTGCAAGCTTAGCTGGGACATAGATCTGTGATTATACTACTTAATAAAGTGTTCAACACCTTTAGTTCTTTAACATGTAATCATTATCTACTTTGTTGGTAAAACAGAGCTTCTCATCCTTCATAGAGATATTACAATATTTAAGCACTTAGCATCGACAGATTATCCAAATCTAACAGATCAAGCACTTAGCACATACATATAGATCAGATCTAACAATCTACGTATCATTGGCACTAAGCATCATTAGATCTATCTATCAAGCACTCAACATATAACATATGAACACACAAAGATAAGGCACAAAGCAAGATGACACAGGGTTTACATGGTTCACCCCCACCCTGGGGCTATGTCCACCAACTCTTCTTCTCTATTATTTCAGTCAAGCAGTTACAACACAGAGCCTCAACAATCCTTACTCCACACAGGAAAGAAGATATGTGCAGCTTGTTAGATCCTTCTTCCTTGCAATGCAACACTCAACCTTTCACAATCTTTCACAACCACTTGCACTTGGCTCTGCAAGCCTCTTACAATCATGCACAAAGCATCAAAAACCCTACTTGAACTTAGCATACATTCACATCACTTGGATCTAGCACTTAGCTCATCCATTACTCTAGCACTTAGCTCGTCGACCCTTATTACATTTCCTAGCTACTTATTTATATATTACAAAAGTGGGCCTTAGCATGGGTAAACCCATGGGACGACATCCCTTTCCCATTACATTATCCCAAAAACCCAAAAAGAGGTTGAGATCCCGTGATCTCTGCTTTGTCTTGTGCTCCTCCTTCGACAAGCTTTCAAAGTCCCAAAATAGGTCAACATGACCAAGAAACATCCAAAACTTGGTCAAGGGCTAACAGCCCCCCAAAACTCACCTGTGACTCGTCCCGAGTAACTCTGATCTGACCAAGTCTGCCCTGAATGCCTCGATCTTGGATCGAGCTGCTTTGACTTGCTGCTTTGTTGTAGCCTCTTGCTCAGTGAACTCCTGGATCACTGCGTCATTCATCGATCCTTCCAAGTGTTGCTCTGCTAAGAGGACAACCTGTTCAACCTCTGCTCCTTGGCTCTCGATCTCTATAAATAATAGGCATGCCTGATATTGCACATGTTGAATTCGTTGAGTGACTTCCATCACTTTACTTTCAAGCATATGAACCTGCTGCTAAGTTGTGCATTGTTCATGTGATCTCTTCATCTTGTCTACAACTAACAAGACCTTTAATTGTACCTGTAGCGTATCCACATGTTTTTTTTCTTCTTGGAGATGTGACTCCCGCGTCTGCAATTCTAGATTCTCTGTAAGGTTTTTGTATGTTTGGGCACTCTGATTACTTAGCTTCTTGTACTCCAAGGCAAGATATTTTAATCTTCCAACTACATTGTGAGCAGTTTCTTCTCGCTAGTCTCTTATCTCCTGAGGGCTTTCGAGTACAATGCAAAGTTCTAGATCTGTGACATGCTACTGTAGCTTTTGTATTAACTCTTCTAGTTATGCCACATGCTGTGGAAATTGGTCCTTGGTTTGGACTTCAATGATTGTCACAGAGCAAAGTGCTCTGTTGACCCTTTCCTTAACTTCAAGTTGCTCAACGAGCAACTTTTCCTTTCTTTACTGTAGCTCTTCTTTCTCTTCATCAAACTTCTCTTGCATAAAAATATTCTCTCATTCTGTATTAGTACGTTGTTCTAATAGAGCTCCCTATGCTTGTTCCAATGCCTGGGTGGCTTGTGCTATTTCCACCTGTGCTCGTCGAGGGTGAGCTTCGACCGTATCAACAATACGGTGGAGTTGAGCTGGCTCATATCCCATTTCTGGTGTTCCTGTCATCAGGGGTGCAGTGGATATTGGGTGGCTGGACTGTAGTGCCTGCTTCACTTCTTGAAATTAGACCTTGATCCGACTGAACATCTCCTGCTTGGCTTCCTACTTCTCTTCTATCTCCAGCGAAGCATCATTCAGTGCAACGATGATGAAGTCGAAGTCGTTTGAGGTTAGGGCAGTCTCAAACTTGGTTCTAGTTGCTTTCATTTTCTTCCTTGAAGAAGGTTTCAAAGGGGAAACCTTCCTTTTATTTGAGGGGTCATCTTCATCTCTTGGTGGTGTGACCTCGTCCTTCTTCTGTTCGAATTCAGTGCCATCTATCTCTTCTCCATCACCTCTGTGCATAGGTGAGATAGAAGGAGTCTGTGCTGAAGTGTTGTGGACATCCTGGGATTTTTCATTCTTCTTGGTCTTGCTCTGTCCAGGTGTATCGTGCACAGATTCTAGACTATCAACATCAGAGAGCTCCATGGGGTTAGTTTGGATGAGGAGGTTCACCGACCAATCCTTAGTAATCTCTTCTAATTCTTCCTCTGTTAGTTTGTAATATGACTGCAGTTGCTGGTGATTCTCTTTAGTGTGTAGTGTGATGTATATTAATTGGCGATCCATGTTGAATTTCATCAATGGCCTAAATCTGTGAAGTGTGTTCAGGGTGATGTGAGGCATAGCCTGGATTGTGATCTTTAGTTGGTTGTAATAAGTGTGAAAAATTGCATTGGACTACCACTTCTTGTTCATGTCACTGGAGTACCAGAACGTACTGAACTTCACAGTGAGTGGCTTAAAGGGATCGACATCGGGGAAGGTTGCACCTTCCAACATATCCCATGCGATGAAAGTGATTAATATAAGAATTCAACTAAAATGGAACTTGTACCCTTGGTCCTGTGCTTCCCTGCAGTCCAGTTCTAGATGGTTCACCAAGTATTTAGCCGAATTCATATGTAGGCCCTCTGTGCACTTCCTTGCAAGGTCTACTACAAATCCGATCACTTGGGTCAGTTGGTTCTTGTGAACTAGCTTGTCTGCGATCAACTGACAGGAAAGGAGTACTGCACCACTCTGGATAGAGGATACCTTGTAGCCTTGTGTGCCCTTCTCGACATCGTCATACGTATCCTTTATCTTTTGCGCAAGAGTGTGATTCACGGTCTTGTCAGGGTAAAAATCTTGTGGGTAGGGGCCTTGCATGCTTAGCCCTATGATCGGATTAATGAAGGTCAGATCCAATGTGATCGGGTGGTTCAACCATAAGTATCCTCTATGATAGCAGGACAAAAAAAAATTGATGCACACGTTCACTTCTTGATGCCTCCCGAAGTGAGGAATCTTCTTTACATTGAGTAGGGTTGACTGTGCGAGGTTCTAGGTCCATGATTAAGTGATGATATTGGAGTTCTTTCCTTTGGTTCACATCAGATATTTATGAGGGGCGAGCATTATGTAATACTTCTTGTCGCCAAGGTTGAAGTCACTGAACTTCAATGTGGTGAGCTTATCTTGGTTGGCACTAACTACAGGCACTTCTTTTGGAAGGTACGTAGTGATCAAAGAATACTCAAATTCGTGAGGCACATTGCCACGAGTGATGGCGCTGCTCAGAGGTGGTAGATAAGTAGGTAGAATGCTTGGAATCAGTCTAGCGTTTGAAATATTGTCTCTATGCTTAGTTCTATTTTCTTTGGTTGGTCGGGATGGGCCAGATCGAGTAGTCGATGGGAATCTTGCACTCCTTGCATCAATGATGCCTGTACACCTATAGACAGTCCTCTTCGTGGCATGGTTCTTTCATCCATTAAGTCGATCAAAACTTCTATCGCAATTGCTTCTTTGGTGGTGAGATCTTTGGACATAATTGCTAGGGATGTATATATCGGGTTCTCAAAGTAGCGTGGGAACTATAATAGGGTAGAAGGAAAAGGTGTAGTGATCACTGGGAAATCTTAATCAAGGCTGCGAGCTTAATTTCTCAATTAGAAAAAGTGTTCTCGTTGCATGGTGCGGTGGGATAAATAGACAAATTCTGTAAATGATCGCTTGCAATGGACATGAACGCTTCATTAACTCTGTTCTTTCCATTATAGCATGGTCCAACGATCTGATGACGAATATTTATTTATTTTTTGTTCGTTTGGAGCGGAAGTAGAATGTATATATCGGTCCCAACGACTATATTGCTTTGTCATGGCGAAGTGCCATATGTCGTTGTTCTGATATCACGACGAAGCTCAAATATTGTAATTTTTCTTTCTGCGAGGTCTCCTCTAGAACTTCCTATAATATTTTAGCATTAGTGCTTTTCTTTCTTAACTTTCTAGCCTTCTTTCTAGTGATCTTCGTCTCGGTAATGCTTTTCTCATTCTTATATTTTTTTTCTTTGGTCTTAGTTACTTCGCACTGTTGAAATTCTTTCATAGGGTTTCTGGGTAATACTTCTTCTATGCCTGGGGTAGGTAATTCAATCTCCTATGGATCCTCTAGTGTTCTCTTAGCTTGGACATCTCGGTTTCTAGTATTAAATATCTACGATCTTCTCTTTTATTCCTCAATCAAGTGCACGATCCTTTTGGTCATAAAGTGTTTTAACTCTTGCTTCTTCTATTCCAAAAATTCTTCTTCTTCCTTTTGTCTGGCTTTATCTCTATCAATCCAAGTTTTTCCTATTAGCATGGTAAACGGGATGCTATCTTCAACAAATTTAATAATCTCAAAGTCTTCTTCTGTTGAAGTTCCATTGACAATCATAGGTATCCAAGTGAGCTTTCCACATAGATTTACTAGCTTTCCTCTGAATAAACTTATTCCTCCTAATGAAGAGATCATAGCTGGCGTTCCTATAGCATCCCACGTTCTCTCTGACATAATATTCATATGTGTTTCCTCATCCAGAACACTATCAATATCGAAGTCCCCTATTCTTGCTTCAATGCATTCCTTCTCTTTGAAGATCTTTGATAAGATGACATGTCGATGGTCATTCAGGGTTTCTTTTATCTGTATCCATACTTTCTCTGATTCTTGTTGGGGTTCTTCCTTTTCTGGATCTGCCTTAGGGTTCTCTTGACTCAGTTTCATTCATTCAAGCTTAGCGATCATTCTAGGGCAATCCCACACTTCATGGTCCATAGCCTTACAATAGAGACAACTAGGTCTTCCACCAGGACATTCCTTAGCAAGATGTCTTGGTCTCCTGCAACTGTAACAAAGGGTTAATCCTCTCTTTCTTTTCAATGATCACCAACCCCTTCTGTACTGCACACTAGGATCATGGTAGCTAACCTGTAGCAAATTATTTCTAGGATCCTGCATCCATTTGTTAGTCCAAGCATTCTGTCTATGCATAGGTATAACATATATTTCATTATTCTTATCAGATCTATTCATATCAAACCTTCTTTCATCTATTAACACCCTAGATTTCAAACTAGGACAAAACCTATCAGATATTCCTAGATCCATACCCTAGAAACAAAAATTTCCACTTATCTTATTTTTATAGAGCACAAAGCTTACAAATCTTACCTTTTTAAATCAGAACTTCTCACTTTTACCTTTCTTGGAGCACAAAGCTTCTAGATCCTGCTTATTTTCTACAGATCCAACCTTCTTTCTTTAGCACCAAGTTTTATAGATTAAGTAGAATACTATGCACTAGGGCACAAAACTACACACAGAGCTTTCATAGTTTCAGGTTGAATCTTTGCACATATCTTTCTCTTTCTTAGTTCCCAACAATCACAGTTTCAGGTCTCGACAATGGAACCATTTGTTGGCACAGGGGCATACCCAGGGTTCAACACTACAAGAGCGCACCAACAAAAACATAACTACCGACCCTTTTGGCAACACCTGCGAAGCAGATGAAGTCTCACCCGAGGTAGAGGCAGGGGTGGTTGTAGGAATCAAGTGTATGCAACCTTATCTGGGACAAAGATCTATGATTATACTACTTAATAAAGCATTCAACACCTTTAGTTCTTTAACATGCAATCATTATCTACTTCACTGGTAAAACAGAGCTTTGCACCCTTCAAAGAGATCTTACCATATTTAAGAACTTAACATCGAAAGATTATCTAGATCTAACAGATCAAGCACTTAGGACATACCTATAGATCAGATCTAACAATCTATGCATCATTGGCACTAAGCATCATGAGATCTATCTATCAAGCACTTAGCATATAACATATGAACACACAAAGATAAGGCACAAAGAAACATGACATATGGTTTATGTGGTTCACCCCCACCCTGGGGATACGTCCACCAACTCTTCTTCTATATTATTTCAATCAAGCAATTATAGCACAAAGACTCAACAATCATTACTTTGCACAGAGCAAAAGATCTATGAAGCTCGCTAGATCCTTCTTCCTTGTGCTGCGACACTCAGCCTTTCACAATCTGTCACAACCACTTGTACTTGACTCTGCAAGCCTCTTATAATCATGCACAAAGCATAAAAAACCTTACTTGCACTTAGCATACATTCACATCACTTGGATCTAGCACTTAGCTCATTGACCCTTCTTACATTGCCTATCTACTTATTTATATATTACAAAAGTGGGCCTTAGAATGGGTAAACCCACGGGCCGACATCCCTTTCCCGTTACATTATCCCAAAAACCCAAAAAGGGGCCCAAAAGGGGGGCGAGATACCGTGATATTTTCTTCGTCTTGTGCTCCTCCTTCGATGGGTTGTCGAAGTCAAAAAATAGGTCAACATGACCAAGAAACTTCCAAAACTTGGTCAAGGGCCAACAATACATAACGAAGTACTTGACTTAATCAAAAAAGGGGGAAAATCTGTTTCATTTTTTAACGAGCTTGCCACAGAGAAGAAAAACTATGCTCAATAACCCAGGTTTGATCCCCATACCTCTGTTTCATTTTTTAATGAGATTGACACAGAAATAGGAACTGTTCTCATAAGATCTATTTCATTTTTTAACAAGGTTTCTACAAAGACATGAAAACTATCCTCACGGCCTCTATTTAATTTTTTAATTAGGTTTCCACAGAGACATAAAACTATCCTCATAGTTGGTTTCATTTTTTAACAAGCTTGAAATAAGAAAACCATTCTCAAAACTCTTTTGATTATCATGGCTTCCAAGAGGATGATTCTTTGGAAGAAAACCATGTCAAGGGACAAAACTTGGTCATGGATTTCAAGAGATCTTCATTTAATGGAAGAAACACACTATGGAAAGAACACATGTCGAGGGCCGCGATAAGGGTAAGGAGGTCAGGCTCGAATAGCCCTACCGAAGAGATCACCATGTCAACTACCATATCCAAGTCAAAATATATTGAGTTTACAGTGAGAGGCTCATCTACATAGGCAATTGAAGACATGGGAGACAATGCCACATAATTGACCTGTGGTAGGGGAGATACCATCTGCATATAAGAACTGTTTAGGGAGGTCATTGAGTTGATGGTCAAGTCAGGGCCAACAAATGAAAGTTGATCAATAGTCACAATTCTTCCATCATGAGGGAAAGATATCAAACAAAAAAGAGTGGACATGATAGCTTTCATGGCATAGACATAATCTCTACCAAGGAGTAAATCGAAATCCAAGGGGTCTTGGATTACCATAACATCAATAAAGATAGTTTTCCCTCCCAAAGTTATAGCAAACTGAGGAAGGGTCCCTAAAGGTTGACTTGTTCTTTTGTTAAAAGATAATAGATTATGTGTAACCAGCACAAGCTGAGGATAACCCAAATATTTATAAGTAATAGAGGACAAAATACTAAGGGACGCACCTTCATCTATCAGTGTCTGAGGAACTTCCCAAACACAAACCTGTACTGTAATATTGAAAGGAATGTGAGAGGGAAGAGGAGTTCTAGTTAGTGCACCCAAATAAAAAGGGATGACCTCATTACTTGGAGGGGGTTCCACAGGATAAGGAGGAATGCTCCCCAACTTGGTAGAGTCTGTATCAACAAGAAAAGCGTGGACAGTATCAGGTTTACTCTCGAGCGACAGATTAGGATCGACCAATGACGAGATCAGATCGACCGCTTGGGTTGCATTATCCAAGGGGAGAATGGGGTCGATGGCTAGAAACAGATCGACCGATTGGGTTTCACTCTCTAACAACAAAGTGGGATCGACCGAGGATGGGATTTGATAGACCATTTGGTCAATTGGTTCAATTAAGGATGTGACTAGATTGACTACATGATCAACCAGAATGACCAATGAAGGGACCAGATTAATCATTTTGTCAACTATAGGTGGGTCGAGAGTAAGCTTGCAATAAG
>WSFP011614633.1:0-16988 GCA_009831015.1 Picea engelmannii | reverse complement strand
TATTGTAGTAATGTTGAGCATAAGGAAGTCTTTCATCACATGTACATGGATGCTTGGAGTTGTACACAATAATCATGTTAACTATCTTTGTTTATCCATTGATATGGGGATGGAAGGGAGTTGATTTAGTCATCTTGGTGTTCATCATGGACCAGAGGATAGACTAAAAATACTTAGGAACTTCTTGTCCCTATTAGAGATAATGGAATTTTCGCAACCCAAAATGAACCCCAGCACATGCTTGAAGAAGAGCTTAACAATGCCTTCTATTGTGACACTCTTCTTACAATGTGCCAAAATTGACAACTTGGAAAATCGTTAACAACCATAAAAACACAATCGTGATCGTGCTTGGTTGAGAGTAGATCTGAGGTAAAATCAATGGAAATTGATTCCCAAGGATTATCTAGGGTAGGTAGATATGTGTACAATCCCTTCTTATTGATTGTTGGTTTAGAAATGACATTAGCAATGCATGATCCAATATAACTGCTAATGCCTTGTTAGAACTTTGGCCAATATAAGTACTTTTGCAACATTGTCATTGTCTTATTTATGTTGAAGTATCCTACCATCTGATTCACCGCACATCCCAAATCATGTCCTCATGCTTGCTTGAGGGAACACATAGATGATCCATATTGCACAAAAAATCCAACTTGGAGGTGAAACTTTGACATTGTTTTCCTAAGCTTGATGTCTAAAATGTAGAAGTCAAATCAATATCATTGTCATACAACTATGTGTTAACATTATTGTTCCTAATCATAGTCCTAATACCACCTTCTTAGCTTGTCTTAGTTATATGGATGGTTAACGGTGGTTATTGATCATTGTACTATAGGTACTTACTTTGTGAATATGTCAATGTGGAAATTAATTGCTTATGCCTTTCACCACCATTTCTTTGATTTCTTGATCTTTCTTGGTATTATTCCTTGTGTTCTTGCCCTAATTTCTATCATGTGGTATCAGAGCACGTTGATGATCTGATGGCCTTGAGCATTCATGATCTAAAGAGTCGTGATTGAGAGTTAGAACCATTATGAAGGTGTTGAAGATTTGCACTCAATGTCTACCATTGGAAGGATATGGGTTTTGGAACAGTGACATTTAATGGTGAGATATTATTTCATGTTTTGATTTTAGTTTGGAGTAAATCAAGAAATGTGGGAGAATAAAGTAATCTTGTCACTGCGATTTTTTGAAATATTTGCTTATGGATTGCATTTATTGTAGATGAAATATGGTTTTATTTAGAAATAATCTTTGAAGATTTTTTTATTGGATCATTGAGGGGTTTTGTTTTCACCAATCCATATTTTTTAAGTGTTATGAGAAGAAATTTGTATATTTAAGCATTTGATCAAAGAGTTCAAGCGCGCCTTTGAATCTCCTTGTCTAGCAAGCAATATAAATCATTATATGGTATATAATTACATATGGTTTGCATTTGTTATTAACTATGCTCATAACATTTCAACTACCTCTGCTAATCGTTTTCTATAACAAAGTTTTCCTAGAAGGAGACAGTTATTCTTTGGCAAATAAACTATGATCTGGTATATTTTTGGGTTATAAATGTATGTGTATAAGTTTTGGTGGCATCGAATCAAAGCGATAGGGTATAAATTTCCCTTGCGAAGGCTCGACCGAGACGGTATGTTTTATGATTGATTACGTGATGAGAGATTTTGCACATATTTGTAGCACTTTAGTGCAAATATATTGTATAGGCTGGTTTTCGGTGACAGTGGGAAGAGGAAATGGTAGTAAATGAGGATGATGGGAAAAAAAACATCAAACTCGTTATTTTATGAGTTGTTTGTTGAAGGTAATCCTTCTGCCCTAGATGCTTGAAGATTTGACAAGAGTGAGATCATGCTTCAGATTGGGCGTTTTAGTGTCCTCCTTCCAAGAGTCGATTCAACCAAATAAGTTTTCCGAGGGGAACTCTCCCAGAGGATAGAAAATATGTATTCCTTCCTAGCAGTGTATGTAGATGGATCGATTGACATGACAAAGGTGAAACTTTGATAAGGAGACGGGAAAATGCAAGGGTTTTGAGTTCTTTATTAAGTAGGAGAAGTCTGCCAATACAACATTTGAGGAGCCAATGAAGAATTTTGATGGGGTCATGTTTGGTGAATGCTTTAGTGACTCTTGGAAGCGTTGAAGCATCAATTCCAAATCAACAAGTACCAATCGCCCATCGACCCATTAATTTTTATGAAGATACGATGTGAAGATTTGAAGTTGCAATTTGAAGGAGCTCGTGAACGGTATAGTATTTGCAATCAAAGATCTTATGGTTATTATCTTATTAAGGATGTTAATGCAGGGATTTCTCATATTCATGAGCATGGAAGTGCCCACACAGATTGTATTGTAACTGAAGATATCAATGTTGGAAATGTTTTCCTACATCGGCTAGATAGTATTGCAGTGTTTCATAATGCAAGTACACGATTATGTGATGATGCTCGCTCTGGTCTTGGTGCTGAGATTGCAATAAGTACCAATAGAATTCATGCTCGGGGACCCATTGGTGTAGAACCATTGCTCGTGGCCTTGAAAGGATCGACATTCGGTGCTTCATTGCTCATGGCATTGAAAGGATTGAAACCCTAACTCTTGTGGATATAGGAGAACAACATGTTCTCACAATGAGGGCGTTATATTTTATTTGAAAGAAGACGGATGGGACACTTACTTGGTAAAACCCTAAAAATTATAATGAATTACTAAAATATTTTATTTTTGAATGGTTTAGTTATTAGTCCCTGCCGTAGGCATAAAGGGGCTATAGCGATCGATAAATCATTGACCTCGTATTAGATTGTGCATTGACCAAAAATATTTGCATATTATCTATTGTTGGAACCGGGGAAGTGAAAACATCGATTTTTATATAATAGAAAGTACCATGTTTGTCAAGATCTAATTGGACAACGGATTGGAGGTCTTATTGTCGGCTTTGCTATTCCCAATGTTATATATGTTGGCATATCCAAAGTATTTGATTGTATATGGTCTTTTTGAATCATATATTTTCTTATGCATTGGTCGAAGGTGGATTAATGCTAGCATTAGTTCGAATGTTTCCTTTAGCATTTTCTGCTAAGTAGAATACATTCTCTACATATTACTATGTGTGATTTTTGCTTTATTGTTGCGTGCTTCGAGAGAACAGACCTGCCACGCTGCATTTTTTTTTAAATGTTTATTGTATAGATGCGTTGCAATACAGTTTCGTTCCATTTTTTTGATGGTCGACATCAGTGCTTTAGTGGTCGATGCTTGTTCGTTGCTTCGTTCCATGATTCTTGTTCTTGTTTGATTCAACTTTGTAAAGTTGAGGTCTTGCAATTGCAGTTGGACCTCTTCATGGTTGTTCACTAGTTTGTTGTTCTTCAACTTTGCAAATTGTTGGACCTGTTGTTGCGGTTTCCAGTTTTGGGGGCTGAGATCTTGTCATCCCTCGTTGATGGGTAAGTTTCCCTATTGTTGTTATTTTTCAATGGTGGGAGTTTGTGCCTCCAAATTCTGTTGCAGACCATCTTTGTCTGTGCTCTTAATTTATGTTCCTGGAAAGCATGCGTGTTCATATGTCGGCTGCCAGGTCCATATCTATTTTGAAAATTGCAATGCAGAGGGGTTTTCGAAAAGTAGTTCAGAGCTGTCAGAAGAGGGAACCATCCGCTAGGGTGTATATGCAGGGAATGCTTTTATTATTTGGGTTGGAAAACTGTGTCCACCTGTTGTCTTTCTGCTGAGTAAATTTATGGTGTTATTTATTTGCATTGTTTCTTCTGTTTGGTTCAGTTTCCAGTGTGTGTTTGTTTTCTTGTCATCTGCTATGGGGACTAGGGGGGATTGAAGTTGATAAGAAGAAGGTTGAAATATACATACGGGGATTGATACCCAGTTCCGCACTTGTAGTTTTCCTATTTTGCTTTCCTTATTTTTTTTGCTACTTTTTTTTTACCCTTTTCTTTGTTTTCATGCAAACTGAAAGTATCTAACAAACAACTTCAAAATCAGAGTTGAAAATATGAAAGAAGTAATAGATGTTGAGTTGTATGAAATAGATACACAGTCCATTATACATGAGAACATTGACGTGGTTTTGCATAGCAATGGCCTTTTTAGTTTGGATGCATTCTCGTATACTATAAGGGATTGCCTTTTCGATACATATCAGGTTCTACTGCATTTCTGGTACTCATCAACCGAGCTGCACAATGGATTGATAGATTATTTCTTGGGCGGTTTAAAAAATGGCAACACTGAGGTATTGGACTCCTATGAATACGAACTGGAATCTAATTTTCTTCGGCAGTTGCACATGAGAGGGGAACTTGGGGAGATACATTTTGTATACTGTGTCTGTCTAACTGGCTCAATATATCAGTTGGAATATGGTCATTGACAAGAAAAACAAGATATATATTGTTCAACAAAACTGCATCTGACAATCCATATTGCATCTTGTTCCATGATGCCAGTGTTGTTAGTCGTCATTATGTACCACTCCTGTATAGAAAAATGTCCATATGCAATGTTGAAGGACCTCATATTTACTTGTCCCTCATCTGCAAAGACCTTGAATCGCAGTGGAAACGGATTATGCATAGCATAGATTGTCATGGTTTACAGATGGCAACAAATTTTGTGTCTAGCTGTGGAGATAGTCTGTTCAATGCAATTTGTTGTTTGGGAGCAACGGATTTCGATGTTCAGTCGTTGTGGATTTACACTATACAGTCCTTTTGCAATGCAATTATAGGCAGCAACCAACAGGCTTTTAGGTGCTTGCATCAGTACCTTTGCCCATATCTCCTAGAAAATATGTCGGCGGTTGGAAGTTGGCAGGAATACCTTGTAAACATGGTGCTTCCATATGAAAAAGGGAATGTGGAGGGTTGCAGATTCTGTTTGCAATGGATGTCTATGATATTCAGAGTAAATATCCAGGTCTGGTCGGCCTTGCTAGATGGCACTATCCATTCCTGGTCTACTGATTCAAATTATGATCGAACAATTGACATCCTCTCGTTGAAAACATATACAACACATATCCATTATGAACCTTTGCTTGGACATATCGATGGTTCAGGGTTGAATGTCCATGCCACCCAATCTGCATCGAATCTGCATATACATGGCATGATTTTTAGTGAGAATGAAACTCCTCCCAATTGCGATATGGCCATAGAGGGCTTGAACAAAAAATCCATGCTTGAAATTCATCACAGTTGTGATGAGGCCATACACGGCTTAAAAAAAAACGTAGAGTAAGTTATCACAACTTGAAAAAAGTTATGCATCAAATTCGTCCCAGTTTTGATGAGGCCATACAGGCCTTAAACAAAAAGCGTAGACTAGGTTATCAGAACCTGAGTCAAAGAGAAATTCATCCCAGTTTCCATCAACTCACCGTGCCCTTGGGTAAGAAACATAGAGTAAGTTATTACAACTTGAAAAAGGTCATGCATGAGAGAAAAAAATACATTGCTACGCTTTCGTTTAAAGAGAAACTCACATATCACAATCTAAAGAAATTTGTTTGTGCATAACAGAACATACACATGTACAGTCGCATATCCCAAAATGGTCATGCAACTGTGACATTTCGTGGGCTAGAAGCAACACCATGCACTACTACCAATGAAAACCAAGAAACAATTTATACCCATACTTCCCTGCGAAAGAAAAATGCAAGACATACCTACATGAAACAAATTAAAGACACTCCTTCCATTGCATGTGCAATTTGCGAACAATTGAATTTCTCAAAAAACAGTAAGTCTTTCACGCATGATTTGCAAGCATAATACCTCCACTTAACAGCGCACGATAAAGCATTTTCCAGTGGCAAAATTTGTCTTCCATGCGAACGGTCGCTTGAAAATGGAAAATTACCACAGTTTGCAACCCCTGACCAAATAAGATGTAATACACCACTACCAGATGTAACTGCACTTACGGAACTTGAGGAGAGACTTGTGTCTCTTCGAATTTCATTTGCTCAAATTAGGCCTTGGGGCTATAAACGACCCCAGATGGGCTTAACCAGATCAATTATTAATGTTCTTGTTTAGCTAGATGTTGTGCAAAAATCCTTGCCACAGTTCATTAGAAATACAATGACAATTGATGTGGCTCTGAAAAGACGCTTGCGATACAAAAATGCCTATCAGACAGGCAAAGTGTATGTGCATGTTGTTATGAAAGCATTAAAGGAATTATGTTCCAGGGCCCTGTACAAAGCACGAAACATTTGTATAAATGGCAACTGGAACAATGTTCTTGCAGAAGAGGATGGCAACTCTGCAGACACTCTCGAAAATCCTAGTGAATTTGATACAAGTGATGAATCGGAGAATGAAACACCTACTGAGACATTGGTGCATGGATTCACTGATTCACAGTGCATTCGTGACTTGCAAGACAAGATTGTTGAAATTGCACCTGCTGAGGGGCAGCGTCCACTTGGAATATTCAAGGAAATATTCGCTGAGGAAATGAAATTTCCAACACTCTTCTATGGAGATCCACGTGCCACTGATATTACAGAATGATTCAGTTATCATAAAATAGTCCGATGGGAGCTGCTACATTCAATCGGTTACTTCTCCTATCACATAAAAAAATTGGTTTTCAAAACAATGCGCATAATAATAGAGCAAGTTCTCTCCTGCATGTGGGTCTGAATAAGAAAAGGCCAGTTACAAGGAAGAAAGTTGTTGGCCAAGGATGTGAAGTACAAAGTAAACCTAGAAAAAATTCTGAAATCTGATATTGGATACATAGATTTCAAAAACATTCGCACCTCTCCTAACTATTTGCAACAAAACAAAAAAAAACTATTTTTGCAATGATCTGACAATTGGGCCCGCCAACATTTTTCGTCACATTTACAAGTGCAGAGCATTGTTGGGATCCATTAGTAGCTACAGTATTTGACCTGCATAGGAACATGAAACGTAAAAAAGAAACCGATACACTGGAAAATAATGACATTGACTACCTCATAAGAAAAGACCCAGTAACATGTACTTGCTACTATAGACATAGAATAAATGCTTTGAGACAATTGATATGCCACGATGAAACGTTTTTCGGAAAAATATTGGACTACTTTTTTGTGACTGAATTTTAGAATAGGGGAAATGAACATGACCACGCACTGTTATGGATAGAGGGTGCACTAGTCTATGGAGTTGATAACAATTCAGAGATCAAACAATTTGTGGATAAATACATAACATGTAACACCAATCATTTGGATCGAGAACTTGCGAAAGTCCATTGACATTACCATACAAGAAGTTGTAGAAAATGAAAAAACTTGCATTGCAGATACAACTTTCTCGTGCCGCCAATGAGAGATACAAGAATCATAGAGCCACTTAGTTTAGAGGACAATGTTGTTGTTGATAAATCTTGAGAAATCTAAATCCTTGTTCGCATTTCTAGAACAAGGATAATTTGATGAGCTGATGAGCTTCGATGCCTTCTTGACAAAGCTAAATCTATCAGAAGATGAGTACATCCAAGCCATACAATGTACACTTAGGCAACCAACAGTTTTCCTCAAAGAAAAACTTTCCCATATTTGGAACAACAGTTTCTCCAAGGACATGTCAGTTATGTGGAAAGCAAATACAGATGCGCAGTACGTAGTCAATGCATATGCTGCAACATCGTACTATAACTCGTATATGACAAAGGTTGACAAATCTATGACAACTGCATTCAGAAGAATACGCAAAGAACATTAAAGAAGTCATATTCATGCCATACAAATGATACGCACACTTGGCAATACATTGCTTAATCTTCAACAAATGTTTGCGCAGCAAGCAGTTCACATTGCACTTTCCCTGCCCCTCACTTGTAGTTCAAGAAAATGTGTCTTCATAAACACATCTCCACTTGAAAATGCACACTTGTGCTTAAACCACTGGTTTTGCTAGAACAAGAGCCCGACAATTCAGAAGACGTGTTATGTCGCTCTATTGTTGATTACTACCTCCAGCGTCCATCTCCTATTAGGCATATCTGCTTAGCAGAATTCGTATCGCATTACAAAAAAAATGGTGCACCCATATCAAAAAGAAAAAAACCCTCTGTGATACAGTTTGTCAAATACAATAAACATTGTGACTATGAAAACTATTGTAGAGAAAAACTGTTGTTGTACGTTCTGTTCGATGAAAATGAAGAGACATTAAAACATAACTTCTCTACATGGGAGGCTGCGTATGTTGCGTCTGAGACTATAGTGCACATCAATGAAGCTAGATTTACCTACAATGTTAATCCAACATGGGGTGATCTAGAAGTTGCAGTTAATGACCTAGAAAACCCTGACGATCATGATCAAACATCCACAAACTGAAAAACAACCAGAACTCCTTCCGAGTCCTATGACTTACAAGTGGATTTGCCTCGTCCTCCAGAAGTTGGAAGTGAAAAACGTATCAATCTTGGTTTTCAAGTCACAAAACATCCTTTCCTAATTGAAAATAATGAATACCACAGAATAAGACGTCCGTTGAATCGCAAACAACAAACAATTCTAAAGGACATTGCTTTTAAAAAAACGCTTGGACATGGACAGTCCTGTGCACTTGTTCCTTACAGGCGGAGCAGGAACATGCAAGACATTCACAATGAAAGCATTGTTCGAAATGCTTATATGAATCTATGATTCAAACAATTCCTCTAATCCTATGAAACCAAAGGGCCCAATAGTTGCATACACAGGAAAAGCTGCATATAATGCAGGTGGAACAACAGTCCACTCTGCATATTTAATGTCTTTTAACAAGTCACAGTTTCTTCCACTTAGCAAGGAAATGTTGGATACATTGTCTAAGCTTTATGAGGAACTCCAACTTGTCTTTATAGATGAAGCATCTTTGATTGGGAGTATGTTCTTGTATTCCATTGACAACCGACTAAGAAGCATAAAAAATGTGCACACAAAATACTTTGGAAACATTGACATGATATTCTGTGGGGATCTTTACCAGGCACAACCCATCCAAGATTCTTTGATATTTGAACAACCTACCATTAACATGGAAACAATGACCCATGACTTCTGGAGAGACAATCTTAAATGCTTTGAATTGCATACTAAAATGGGCCAGACAGATGAAACATTCATTGCAATTCTGAATAGAATGTGCACAAACAACCAAACATATGATGACTTAACATATATCAATTTGAGGTGCTTGCGGCCTGCACCAATAGACCCAACATTCCCTTACATGTTCTACATAAATAAGGATGTTGCAATGCATAACAACCACATGCTATCGGTCATGCCTGGCGATGATATCATCATCAATTCAACTGACCTGGAAGAAGACAACCATGGAAATGTGCCACGTCATGAACATACAGTCACTTTACCTTTGCAGCTTGTCCTCAAATTATAAATGTTGGTTGAAATATATGCCCGTAACTATGATTCACAGGATGGCTTGGTCAATGGTGGAGATGGAATACTCAAAGGCTATACGAAAACATAAAAACTTGATGTCCTTTGAATTAAGTTCCATGAATCGCATATAGGCAAGCGAAAAGCAAGCAAGTTGTCTTATCTATATAATTCAAACACTGGAAATGATTGGACACCTATTTTGTGAATATCAAAGCCAGTATCAACATCAACAAAGACAGGTCGACTGAATATTCGAAAATAGTTTCCGATTAAACTTGCATGTGCACGTACAGTCCACAGATCACAAGGACTAACACTTGATAATGTTGCATTTCAGCCTCCTGGAGTTTGGATACATGGACTTGTATACACAGCATTGTCCCGTGTCAAAAGCATAGACTCCTTGTATTTACTAAGTCCTATCACAAAAGATAACTTCAAAGTGAAACATAAATTTGATATTGAAATGGAATGACTCAGGACCACCGCAAAATGGAAACTACACTGTGATTATCAATTCATACAAACAGATTCATCTATATCAATTCTCTCTCTTAACACACACAACTTAAATGCACGCATGGATGATATACTGAATGACTATGATACAATGCAATCTGATATTCTGTGCTTGCAGGAAACACACATGGCATTATGCATGCAGAACAAACAATTCCCAAATCAAAATTGCATATCAAGTTACATTACACATGCGGTGATGATACTGGTGAAAAAACATGTACTAATTTTGGACCATATACATATCGAAGAAAAGAATGTTGAAGTGGTGCTTGCAAAAATTCTTTTCCATGAAACAAAAGTTGCAATACTGAATCTGTATGTTGCTCCCCATGCAACATTCTCCAACATAGTAGATGTTATTTCCAATGCATTGGGCCATTTCCATCTGAACGGACCCACTGTACTTGTAGGAGACTTCAATATTGACATGCTACAAAATAATGGCAGAACAAAAGAATTGGAAAACTACATATGCAAATACACTCTTCGCTTTCTTTTGAACAACACAAGTCATCTGCAAAGCACACTTATTGACCATGTCTGGTCGAATGTGCCTATTCCTCAATATAGTATGTTTATCTTAGACACATATTGGTCTGATCGCGATACAATTGGTATTGCACTTGAATTATGAGATATACATCAAACATATTGCAAAGTCATATTCTATGTTTCAAAGCATATTTGTATAGCTTGTTGCAAAAAAAAAAATAATAATTATCCATTTCTTAGTTTTCCCTGATTTCTACACATACTGCTCTGGTGACCATACAGTTGGTGTTGTACTTGAATTATAAAATATACATTATGCAAAAAAAAAAAACGGTACATCCTTCTAAAAACTATTTGTTACTCTATTCATCTTATTCTATTTTCTTTAGTATATGTACATAGTACTTGCCCTTTCTTTACATGTTAACTTATGTTCATATCCCTTTTGTTTTGTACTTTTGTTCATAGATACAAACAAGAAAACTAGACGCCGCAAAGAAATCCTAACCAGAGATGTAGAGGAGTCCATGGAAAGGTGCATTTTTTTCTGCCCCTATTCCATACTAAACAGTTTTTCATTTACTCTGTCTGTATTTGTCGAACTTGTTTGCAGCTATGTTTTTTTTTTTTTTTAGCGCCTAGAGCCCGCCAACCCAGAGGTCTGCCATCCAACAGAAATGCAATGTTGAGCCAGCCAACCCGCAAGTCCACTTGTCAATCTGTATATCGGCCAACTATGGGTGCTATTTGCAGGGCACGGAACATCAAAGGCCCAATTTACAGCCTGCAAGTTTGCGATCCAAATAAGTGGCTAAGTATGGAATAAGGGATCTGTGCATATTTGGTATGTATTGTTCGTTTTTGGGAGCCCGCCAGCCCTGGAGTCTGTGTGTAAATTTGTATATCGGGAAAATCACTAGAAGTACAATGTTGAGTCGGCCAGCCTGCAAATCCGCTTGTCAATATGTATATCGCGGAGTTGTGGATGTTATTTGTAAGGCACGAAACAATAGAGGCCCATTTTTTACCCTACCAGCCCGAGAACCCGCGATCCAAAAAGTGTACATGCTCTATAAAATCTCAGCCACCCTGCAAGTCTGGTTGTCAATTTGTATATCGCGGAAGTTTGTGTGCCATTTGTAGGACACAGAACAATATAGGCCTATTTTTTGAGCCCGCCTGCCCGAGAACCCGCGATTCAGAAAGTGGCCAAGTGTGGAATGTGATATACGTACATGCTCTATAAAATCTCACGTCCATACTTTATAAAGTTAGATATTTAGTTTTGCCTGGTTTATACACATATTGATCTGGTCACCACACAGTTGGTGTTGCACGTGAATTATGAAATATGCACTACGAGTCAGACTGAGCCCTTTGGTTTCCTTAGCCAATTTTATGCCCACGACTTCCCCGCTATGTGTTATCAAACTCTCGTTCCTCGTGTTCCGAGTGTACATCTTGCATCCAAAACTTGGTAATCCATGTCTATGCTTGTGGGTTCCCAGACAACGGAGTGGCAAATTTCATGTCTATCTAATCTTGTGCTCGAGACTTCGGTGATCTACAATTGGACCCGGACTGGAAGGTTGCGACTCATTTGCTAATTTTCTTTAATTAAATTGTACAATATCAATATTCATTATTAATAATTTAGTACTTGAAAATTATCTTTTTAGATAATGTTAGCTATATAACATATATGTTATATGTTATACATGTAGACAATCACAATCTTGAACCCGCCAGTCCTGGAGTCCGTCTGTCAATTTGTATATCATGGAACTCCCAGTGCTGCGTGGAGCACACGGGAAAATATAAGTGCAATGTTGAGTGAGGCAGCCCGAAGTCCGCCGATAAATTTGTATATCACGGAAGTCTAGGTGCTATTTGTAGGACACAGAACAATAGAGGCCCAATTTTCAGCCCGAGAAACCGAGAACATGCGATCCAAAAAGTGGCTAAGTATGGAATGAGGGATCCGTACATGCTCTATACAATCTGATATCCATACTTTATAAAAGTACATAAAAGTACTTTATAAATCTGATATCCTATGCCCAAAACTTTGGTGATCTACAATTGGACCTGGACTCGAAGCTTGCGACTCATTTGATAATTTTGTTTAATTAAATTGTACAATATCAATATTTAATATTCATATTTTAGTACTTGAAAATAATGTTTTTGGATAATGTTAGATATATAACATATATGTTAGATATATAACATATATGTTATATGTGATACATCCCACCAGTTCTGCAGTCCGTCTGTCAATTTGTATATTGCGGAACTTTGCCTACTATTTGTAGGACACAGAACAATAGAGGCCCAATTTTGAGCACGCCAGTCCGAGAACTCACGATCCAAAAAGTGCCTTATGTATGCAAGTTTGCCTGTCAATTTGTATATCGCGGAACTCTGACTGTTGTTTGGAGGACACGGACTGATACAAGTGCAATGTCCAACTAGCCAATTAAATTGTGGAATATCGAAATTTGTATATTGCGGAACTCTGATCCGTAAACAATCGCCATCCTGGGCCCACCAGCCCTGCAGTTCCTCTGTCAGTTTGTATATCGCGGAACTCTGAGTGTTGTTTGGAGGACACGGAACAATAGAAGTGCAATGTTCAGCTCGCAAGTCTGCTTCTCAATTTCTATATCGCGCAAGTCACGGTACTATTTGCAAGACACGGAGCAATAGAGGCCCACTTTTGAGCTCGCCAACATGAGAATCCGCGATCCAAAGACTGTACATGCTTCCCTTCGCTATGCTCCCTGAAAGCCTACACAAAATCACACTTTCCATACTTAGCCACTTTCCCGCAATTTCTCAAATATACAAACCCTCCGTTGAACTGCACCATCATGCCCTCTTACGTTTTACGCGTTTTGCAGTTAACAATTTCGACTCATGTAGTTTCACTGTTGAACACTCGCATGTCCTCGCTATCGCCTGTAAACTTATTTTGAAGCCTGTCCAACCACTTTTCAGACTTGGCCATTCCTTCCTTGCTTGCTCTTCCTCGTCTCTGTCACCTTCACACGTGTCCATAATAAGAAATAATGTTTATATATATATGTCTTATTTCTAAATCTTCAATACTAACAGGTCATCGTGCAAGCACCGTCTAAATTGTCATTGATGGGTGCAAGGCTCAAGAAGTTCTGCAATTAATGAGCACTAAACCAATATTTATGGAGGCTTTTGTTATCCCTTCCCAGTGTTAATTTAAAATACCATGGAATGTCATTCGCACGCCGTCAACTTGGTTCCTTCACAAAACCTCCAATCCTTAAATGTTCTTCGTCGTAACTGTCGCCTTTGCACTTCTAAGTATGCAATAATTAAGCTTTACTTCTAACAACTCACCATACAGCACGCATAGACATTGTCATTAATGAGCGAAGAGCTCGAGGATATTTTCCATTCGTACACATTGAACCAACATTTCTGGGGGGCTATATTGTCCCATCCATTTGTTCATTTCAAGTAGCGTCTAGAGCAAACCAACATATTCATAAACTACTCGCAGCAAATCCACAACAGTTATGTACATATACAGTGAACATCTTCGGGCCTGAGGACCAGAAATTAATAGTTCATCCTAAAATGGATAGTTCTCACAAGCTTCCCATGCAGAAGAAGGGAACAAGAATTGTAGGGGAGGCGGAGCAGCCCGAAATTTAGAGTGAAACATGGATCTTGACGCTGATCTGGATAACATATTATGCAACCTTGATAAACCCGGAGATGTATTTCACCATGGCTACCCAATGGACATAGTTGATTCCGAAATTTTTTACGAAGATGCATCCTTCGTATTCCAGAGTGTTGTTTTTGAAAGCAAATCAAAAAAATTAATTATTGAAAAAAGAGATGTAAAAAATAAGAAAAGAAAACATCGTTCAGAACTTGAACTTGCCAATATGCAGGCGTCCAAAATCTGTCAACTTCACATGGCAACCAAAGATGCTCTTCATGATTTTGTTGGAGTCATTGAGGCCGAGAATGCCAGACTAAAGGACCGGATTAAGGAATTAGAGGAAGCTTTGTTTCCTATGTCGTTGCTTGGCAGTCCTTTGGCAATAGCCATGCCTACGACTCCCTGCACCCTTGCAACAAATCTAAAAGGCTCCTCCAGCTTCCTCGCATCTTGTAGAGGATATGTGGAGAAAAATATCAACAAAAGAATGGAACTGATTACTAAGGCCTGTGAAACATCACAAAATATGGATTCCCTGCGAAGCAGGGCACATAACTTGCTCCAACTTCTGCAGACGGATTTAAAAAATGAAGAAACTTTCTATTTGCACATGGTCATCCCTTTTGCCTTTCATGTCAACAACATGCCAGACATGACAAGAAGACAACATGATCTCCCGTCCAAAAAACGGCTCACTCAATTAGAAGCATGCTGGAAAGAAAAGGTGAAGAACCTGTATCTCATCGTCCAATCATGTGAGCAAGCAATATCAAAGAAAGAAACATTATTCACAAAGCTCACCAAAATAGACTTATCCGGAAGGACAAATGAATTCCAGGACCCCAGCTTAATTGTCAACTCGTTGGCGTTAACCAAGCAAGCTTTCGATAAACAAGTTGATAATTTTAAGGCCTTGTCTTTAGAATTTTTTTACAGGATTCTTGAATATCATGAAGAACACGTGGACAACTGGCTAGTCCACTATTCAGTACAGAATGGAGACATTCATCAGGCTCTGTGTAATATTTCTATTGATCTAAGCGAATTAGAAAATGAACTTTTTCAGCATTAAAATCTGGAATGACATCAATGTCGCCCCCTTGAGAAGCTATATTGAAGAGAACTTGAAGTGGGTCGCCGACAAAATCCAACAGGAAAATGCATTAGCAAGGAAATAGCAAAATTTCTTATATGGAACATTGTTATAAATCCTTTGTTTATCAATCCAGTCATTCAAGCGGGTCGGTGACGAAAAGCAACATGAAAAGGAATCAACAAGCAAATACCAAAATTACTTATATGTATGATGCCTGTAAGTGTATATTGATAGTCCTTTCTTTATCAATCCAGTTATTCCACCTTTTTTGAATAGAAATCTATAGCCAAAGATTGATATATTCCCATTTCTACTTTTCAGGTATTACACTCTACCGTGTCCCACTTCTTCTTTCCACAGTCCTATTTCTTGTACATATTTCTCTTATGGTCCACGGGAGCCCCAATCCCCCTCTATATGACAAACTCATTTAAATATACAGGAATATGTAACAAATTATTCTCTTTTTGTATATTCCAAATAAAACTATTCTTTTGTCTCCTTATATATTTATGTGTTCGTACATTTTTATCTTCAACTATGCTGAATGTGAAGACATTCTGTTTATTTTATTTCAATTCTCTTTTTTTCTGATGCATATTTTTTCCTGCCTGGTCATTTTCAAAATTAAATATGAGATAAATCACTCACTCAAATTTGAGATATCATATTTCACACACACACACACACACACACACACACACACACACATATAAATGTTTCTTTAAATTTCCAAAAATATGTAACACGTTTTATTATTTTTTTATATACATGTCATAAAATTGTGTTCACTCCTTTTTTCCCACTCACACATATAGAGAGTATGTCATTTCTTGAATCTTTACCACTTGTCCTTCATACTGCTTGCCACAGAGGCCCTTAAAATTCAAATAGTCCGCAAGTCTGCTTGTCAATTTGTATATCATGAAACTCTGGGTGCTCTTTGTAGGCCACATAACAATAGAGGACCAATTTTCAGTCCGCCAGCCCGAGAACCCGCGATCCAAAAACTGGCTAAGTATGGAATGAGGGCTCTGTGCATGCTCTATAAAATCTTATCCCCATACTTTATAAAAGTACATATTTCGTATGTATAAAACTAAATATCTACTTTATAAAATTACATATTTTGTATGTATAATTTATGTTGTCCAGGAACCTTTAATTTGATAAATTTCAATTTCTTGTGTCCATGAGCCCTTGTTTTAAATAAAACTAATTTGGGAATGCTAACTTTTTTGTTCTTTTGTCCACGAACTATGTAACAAACGTGACTACTATTTTTTATTTTTTTTTGTCCACGAGCTATGTAAAACGTACGTAAAGAAAACTAATTCAGGAATGCTAAATTTTTTGGATATGAGGCCCTTAAAATTCAAATAGTTCGCAAGTCCGATTGTCAATTTGTATATCGCGGAACTCTCGGTGCTAGTTGTAGGGCACAGAACAACATAAGACCAATTTTCAGCCCGCCACCCCAAGAACCCGCGATCCAAAAACTGGCTAAGTATGGAATGAGGGCTCTGTGCATGTTTTATATATCTACTTTATAAAATTACATATTTGGTATGTATAATTTATGTTGTCCAGGAACCTATAATTTGATAAATTTCAATTTCTTGTGTCCAGGAGCCCTTCTTTTAAAGAAAACTAATTCGAGAATGCTAATTTTTGTGTGCTTTTGTCCACAAACCTATGTAACA
>ML927497.1:0-14349 GCA_009831015.1 Picea engelmannii | reverse complement strand
CCTCATCAACCCTCCCATATTTAAGCTTGACAAGTCTCATAGTGCTTTGAGTTGTTAATTGTTTGATATAGTGATCTTTGATGCACATGATTATATGGCTTATTTATTGATTGGATTGACTTATCATGATGTTATGACTTGAGATCCTTGGAGGGCATGCTCATTTGTCTTTGCAGGACCTAGTTGGTGGACAGTTTTGGGAGAACAAGCCTATCTTGGGATTCCATGGGGCTACAAGCCAACAGGTTGGATGTCAGGGGCCCACATGCCAGATGAGAGAGATCAGACTTGGATGGCCTTGATGATGACTTGGACAACCTATCCCAACCCTCACTTGCTAAACGATTTTCCCAAGAGGGGAAAAATATTCTACTTTTGAGCTTGATGTCATGCTTTTGGGGAGAGGGAATGGTGGTGAGGTGCCACTCTTTTGACACATGGACGTTTGAGGAGGAGAAGGATATTCACCATGATGAGAGTGATTAGATTCTTGAAATGTGGCCTTTGGAGACCTATCAATGCTTCCCCAACTCCAATGACTTCCTCAAAGTGGAAAAGTGTCCCCTAAAGGGGTGGCATCCTCCTAAATTAGGGTTTTATTTATGCAAAAAGTGAAATTTTAAGTGAATTTTTTAATATTGCTTTCTTAAGGGGGAAAGATTAGGGTTGTTGACCCCTAATCTTGTGTTTTACTCCTTAATTTTTGGACAAACTATGTTAGCTACATTTTGTATAAATAGAGATCATAAGATCTCATTTTAAACATAACTCTCCCTCTTGTGAGAGGCCTTTGTCTGAAATTTGCGCCACACTTGGCTCTTTTCATATCTTGTGCACTTGTTTATCGATATCTATTGGTGAATGGTTGGTGGAAGTATAGCGCTAGCCTTGGATGATTCTTTTATAGCTCTTATGGTGGATTGTCTTGGCATTTCTCTTGATCTTGGTATGGTTTTCTACTATTATGCTATCATTTTATTCAAGTCAAGTATTGTTATTCTAGGAGCTAGGTGGGAAGTATAAGGGAATACACCCCCACCATAGTCTTCATCATTTTATTGCTTCATCTCATTGATTATACAATGGTTTTCTAAGAGAAGTATAAGGGAATACACCCTCTTAGCTTAAATCCTAGCCTAGAGAAACTTTCCCTGGGAAGTAAAAGGGATTACACCCCCAAGGAGGTAGCTTCTCTAAGATATTTGTTTATATGACTCCAACAAACCAATAGTAAAGGAACTAATCATACTTTTTTGCATTGGATAAATAAAATAGTGTATTGGGAAACGTGAATTTTAGTCATTTTTACTTCTTGCAAAGTGGATTGTACTCCTTGTGACTTGGACACCTCAAATCCACTAGGGCTTCCCCATCAAGGGGGTACTTATTGATGCTGTTACAAAATTGCATCTTCAGCCACTAGGGCTGCAGAAACCCTATATCATTTGCTTGAATAACTTTCTTATCAACCATTGGATTTTGCTCAAAGCTGGCACACTTACTCTCCTTAACCTAGCGCACCTTTTGGAAAAAATTGAGGGGATTTTGGTGGCTGATTTTCTTTCTGTAATACATTGAGTGTTACAGCCATAAGGCTGATATAATTTTCTGCAAACAAGTATTTACAACAGCCTTATATTTTGTGCTAGAATATTGGCTTTTCATCTTGAGTTTATCTAGTCTTTCTCTTGTATTTTATACTTGATCTCTATCACTTATTGATCAAATTATACTACTATTTACTTGTTGATATATACTGTTATCTATTGCTGAGAATTAGGGACATAAATCTTAACTTGTTGATCCAACTAACATATATCATTGCAAAGTGTGGTTTATTGTGTCTCGGGCAGGTACAATCATCAGCAGAAGTACTATACCTGTGGGGAAAACATTACTTGACTTGAAAGGCATCTCTCCATACCTTTTATTCCACTTAGAATTGACCTCTAGGGGATTCACTTTCATTTCCCTCTACCTCCATCTCAATCCCCCTAGGGTCACCAGGATCGCCTCCATAGAGTGACCTAGTAACCCTTGAAGTGTGCGACCTACATCGAGGTGACATTGGGTGTAGGATTCCCAAGTTGTAGCACTTTATTTGTGGTTGGGTTAGGATTTTCCCAACCTACAACTTGTGCTATAACATTTTGGTATCATTCCCAGGGAAGATTTTGAATCTTATTCATACCCTAATGGCACTTTGGTGAGCTATCCCAAAGCCTTTCCCTTAGCTATCCTGGCAACTCTACCTAAGGAACGTTCCCTTTTCACCTTTCTCGATGAGTTCATTTTGAAACTCATATAGCGACTCCACCTTCCCAGAATCCTTCTTTCCCCAAACCTTTTCCCCCTATGAGGTTCACTCCTAAGTTTTACCAAAGAAGGCCTCCTCTCAAGTCTCCCGTTACTAAAACCCTTTTCCATAAATCCCTTCCCCTTGCTCCAATGGCTCTCCCTTGGGAAAGATACCTCTACAAACCACTTAATATGGCCAATATCCAAGGTTACCCTAACCAGATGCCGACATATGTCAACAAGTGGTTGCCAAAGTTCCTAGGAAACAATGTGATAACTGTCAAAGAACACATTTATGTCATGGGATGAGATATGGAGAATGCAGGTATTGATCACGAAGATGTGGCCATGAGACTATTCACTTCATCATTGACTAAAGAAGCTCTTGATTAGTTCAGAGGACTCCCTGATAATATATCGTGACCTATGATGTTTTTTCCGACTTATTTAAAAGAAGATGGTTAAGAAAAGCATATGGTAGTTCAATCAAATAAAGAAAAAGGAGAATGAAATGGTAAAGGAATTCATTTCAATATTTGACAGGTTGTACAATAAAATTCCAATAGATTACCGTCCTACAACACCATTAGTTCGTCTCCTTTACATGAATTACTTTGAAAGGAAGTTTGGATACATTCTTAAAGATAAAAATCCCACATCATTGGTAGAGGCTAAATAATTCAATATCAACATTGAATAGAATCTCCTTGATTAAAAAATAGAACCTTTTCAATATCCCCACAATAAGACAGAATCAAGGACAAAGGTTTCCAACAACAATGTTCCTGTTGGGAATTAGAAATGCCTATTTTCATCCACCTTTCCCTTCATCATTCTTCACATTTCATCGCCCCATTAACCTTTCATGATACCATTTTCATAATTAAATATGGGTTTCACCTTATTATTTTCCACTTTATTCATTTTAGTATTAAAAGGGAATTTGTGATTAAATATTAGAAAATTGACATGTTTTCATATATATCTCAAAAATGTGTGAGCTTTATCATGTGTAAGAATATGTGAAGGATTAATTCAAAAAGACTTCTCAAATAATTCCTCCACCATTTCAATATTTGAAGAGATAATTCAAGCCTATTCCAAGGAGAACATCATGGAGATTTGGTTGTCATATCTTATCCAAGATATATGAGAGAAATGCGTGAGGATTTGAAGGGATTATATTTTGTAATAATGGGAAATTGGTTGAGAGAAAAGTGGATCTGTAATTATGAGATGCTTATCTTCTTTTCAAAGATCTCATGTATAAAAAAGATTTCCCTATCTTCATGAGGGCGGGAGAATTATTATTATGTATATTAAGGGAGGAATTATTATGATGTAAGATTGGTTCTTAGGAGAGAATTGTTATGATGTAGATTAGATTCATGAAAAGACTCTTTTTGTAAACCTACTTGTTGGATATTAATGCAAGTTTGAATTCAGTGATTTTGTCTCTCTTAGAAGTTAGCATATCATGATCTAAAAGCTTCCATGTTGGCATCGGCAAGGGCCACCAATCTAGCTTGGTAATCTCATTGTAAATTGTTAGTGTAGATTTTCATTTAATGTACCTGTTATTTTGATTTCATGTTATTTTGTTTTGATTTCACTATTCGAATTTGTTGCAAAGTGTGGAATGTAGGGATAGTTGGATCTCCATATTTCACCATACATGAGCTTTAATGGAGCATCTCACTACACTTAGATTTCTTTTCCAAAATTGATTAGGTTACACCTTGGTAACACATGCACAATCAAGACCTCCATCTCTCACCCTTTCTTGCACCTATAATGGAATGTTGTGAATGAGAACAGTGGTAATGGTTGTTAGTTTAGTTGCTCCAGGAGATAGAATCAAAGTTCATCTTTTCCTTCCATGATCCATCAATGAACAGGTCCATCACCTGAGAAAGAGATTTTTCTTGTTTATGAGTTTTGATTTCCAGCTTTCGAATTGTGTGAGGATTTTTATTTTTAAAAGTGTGTTGGTTTCTAAATGGTTTTATTATCTAAGATGTACTAAACAGACATAGGAACCTATCTATTATCAGCACATATAGTGCATCAACTCTACTGATTACGAATCCCGGTTGATAATTTATGTTTGGTAATATATTATGCATATAATTGCACCAACATTTTGGCACCGTTGTCGGGGAGTTGTAAACAGTAATATGTAGAATTTGAATTAGATTGCTTTAATGATTTTGGATTGGTTTTATGGATGACCTAAGGGTGGAGAGAAGATGGTAAGATGAGAGGTAAGAACCTATGTATCCACTTTAGTGGGGTTGATCCAAAGTTAGGTTGTCCTCTTCCTTTTATGCAGAAGTGTGTTTCTCCTTATTTTATGCAAAAGTGTGTTTTTATTTATGATGAGCTAACTTGTGTGAACCGATAACCTAGTGACAGCAGGGTCCGAGTAACGCAAGGAGTTCAAGTTTGGTGTGTTTTATTTTTTCAAATAGTTTTATTTTCTTAGTTTTAAAATTCAAATATTTGATGATAAATCATTCTCCTTTTTCAATATGGTTTAACTATGAGTATAAGCTTGGAACAACTCACTCAGATCCTAGAAAAATTTAGGATCTCCTCTTTTCTGAAAGAGGAGAGATTGACAACAGCTGGAAATTTAATTACTCCTCCAAAGGCAAATGAAGAAACAACATACAAGGAACCCTGCACATCTAATGACGAACAATTATGTGAGCAGGAGATCGAGGAGGATAATGAGGAGTTGCAACACAATCTGAGGAGTGAAAGCTATGCCTACGAAAACATTATTGAACGATGGTTTCAAGCAGTTACCAAGTTAGATCGATTTAGTTTTTATTTTTATTTTGTTAAATTATAGTTTCAACACTTAAACTCGCACGTTTATGTATATTTTCGATTATCATTTGCGAAATTCACAGTGAACATATTCTTATTACTATTACGCTTATGGTTACATTGGCTATTTGATTACACGTAACTAATCTCTAAATTTTAATTAGCGTAGTGTAGGTAGGACTTTATTTTCAAGTTTTTAGAATAAGTATGCTCTCCTCCGGGATTTATCTGATCGCGAGGATCAGAAAGTAGAATGACTATGAAGTTTTAGGAATGATAAATTGTTGACAATGAAAAAAATTCTCAATCCAATTGTTCGGCTTCAATTTCAAATCATTTATCTTCATTTGCTCTTAAATTTATTTTCTTTAATTTCATGTGAATTTAATTTAATTTTTTTTTTCTTCAAAATTTAAGAATAATACAAAAGAAAAAGGGACAAAACACCAAATGTTTTAAGTTAAATTAGGATTCTTAAGTAATAAATTATATATATATATATATATATATATATATATATATAATTTATTACTTAAGAATCCTAATTTAACTTAAAACATTTGGTGTTTTGTCCCTTTTTCTTTTGTATTATTCTTAAATTTTGAAGAAAAAAATAAATAAATTAAATTCACATGAACATTTTTAAATATATATATATATATATATATATATATTTAAAAATGTTCTTGTAAGAGTTTCAACACATGGCTCTGCTGGAAATTAAGGGATTGCTTGTACCTCGACAATAAGCCACTGCACACCGATGCAAGGAATGGTGTATTGTGTATTTACACCATCTTTGACATACAACAACTCAACTCACCCGAAGTACAAAAGTTCTGTTGGAATGGGTATTGGGTATAAGTTGACAATCCGATTGCTTTATATAGCCATAACACTGCCCATGAAAGCTTGTCATCATAGCTTGAGAATGAGAAATAGAGGAGCATCTGATGTTGTATGAAGTCTAGGTGGGTTTTTGCTATGAATGCGAAGGAGAAAGAAATAGTGGTGGATAGGCAGGCATGAGAAGAGAGATAGACGTGAGGAGGAACCCACCAGATGCCATGTTCACAAGTCTTCAGTTGAGATCGAGAGTGAGAAGGATTTCTCAACAGAGATCCCAACACTGCAAGTTGGAATATGACATAAGCACCCACCCTCACAGATGTATAAGCTAAGCTCTCCAACTTCATCATCTGTATCTGACACCCCTTCTTCATTACAATATTATTTTCTTATAGTATGGCATATGGAGGAGGTGGATTTTCCATTATCTATCCCCTGGCCAAGGCATTGGATTCTATGCAAGATAAATGTATTCAGAGGTATCTCGTTTTGTATGGAAGTGATGATAGAATATAGGCCTGCATGTTCGAGTTGGGAGTGTCACTTACAAAGGAGCCTAGCTTTCATCAGTATGATGTATATGGTAATATATTTGGATTGTTGGTGGCTCATCCTTTAACTCCCATGGTATCACTTCACCATTTGGATGTTGTGGAACCCATTTTCCCCAACATGACCAGATTAGGCCAGATGTAGAATCTGAAGGATGAGATCTAGGAAAAGAAACGGCAGATGCATGTTCTTGAAAGATGCATGATTGGTTCCATTGAGTCTTCTCCAAACATAGCCAATATTTGATAATTTGATGCCCTTATAACTCACCAGAAGTGCCATCAAGGGTTTGATAATTTAGAGGCACAACCAAAAGAGAAAAGAAGAAATTGTTGTCATTAAAAGCATTGAAAATGGCTTATTTTTCTTCAATGACTGTAACCATCTTTGTACTATGTTTTACCTTTATGGTGGTGCTTTCTCAAGAAACAACAGATATGAGGACTGATCTACCAATGGTAGTGCGAGCATGTCAAATCCATTCAATGTCTTTGGGTCAAGTTTCCTACTTCTAATGATTTCCATGAGTGCTCTCTCTGTATTTTCAAGAAGAAATGTTGTCTCAATTTATTTTCCCATCGGATAGGAATCACAGTGGGTAGCAAAGGTAGGTTTAATAACTTAATAAATCAGCAAGGAAGGGTCGCGATATCATGGGCATGAAATCCAAAAGATGGTGTAGCATATCTGAATTGCCGCCCATATCTCTCCCAGTTGAATTGGCAAGATCTCTCCCGGTTGAATTGGCAAGTGGAAGGGGCTCAAACGGAATACCAGATATTAGCCAGCTAGCAACCTTATCGTTGTAGATCTCCTGGAGGATGAAACTTCACAATGTGGACATGAAGTCGTCTAAGTTCTATTTGGGTTAATTTCTCTACCTATCCATACATTTGTGGAGCTCCGATATTATATATATATATATATAAACTAGATAAAATAAAATAAAAAAGAAATAATCATTTTTTTTGTTTTGTTATAAAAAAAAAAAATTATGATAGTTTTTTTTGAAAAATAATCTTATTTTTGTTTGGTTTTGTTATAACTATTAAAAAAAAATTAATAATAATAATTATTATAATCATTTTCTTTTCGCTTTGTTTAACTATAATAATAAAAATAATGGAAATTTCTCTCGCTGACAATTATGGGAATACATCACTGTCCCTTGATCGTCATATCTTGCAAGTGGCTTAACATCAGCAAATCTATTCACACTTCACAAGATGTACTCGGGTACCTTGGCACTCATTGACATCAATGGTGATTTTTCCTCGAATTGGTTAACGACATTCATCAATGGTCGATAATCCAATGACTTCTCTTCATGTTCGACATCAACACAGTCATTCGCATGACTAGAATTGTACCATCGGGTGAAGACTATACACTTTTCCATGACTCTATTAGCACTTACAACAATATTTTTCCAGTCATATGAGAGTACCACAATTCCACTTTCATACTTCATCTTTTCCATGATTCATCAGCAGCAGTTCATATTTCTCCACTTCACATTCTCTGATCCAACAATTACAGTAGTCGCAGCTACATCAGCAGTCACCTTTCACATGATCCTGCAGCAGTGACATCTTCCATGCTCCAACAACCGCATCATCCATATTCCTATTGCATAGTTCATCAACATTTTGGGTAAGTGGAGGTATGTTGTTTTCTACTCTTTAGTCATGAAATTCCTTACATGCTAGAGTGAATGAATTTGGAAAAATCCCTCACCATGCTCCCTTTCCTTTTCACTCCTATGACGCATGCCATGTTTCATGAGTACATGCAACCAATTCAGTTGGGGGGGGGGGGACTATATTCGCTATCATCACTCCATTTTTCCACTACCATTCCATTTTTCGTCTCATTTACCATTTACCAACATTTTTTTCTTCCAATGATACTCTGTTGCACTTTGCTTCATAAGCATTGATATACATATTGGCATGATTCACAAATATGAAAAAGGGATTTCTTATACTTAGTAATGTTTCCTTATGCACATTGATAGCTTATTTTTTCCAGCAAGTATATGGGTAAATTATTATCATAACAACAAGAGAACAAATAACGAAATGAATGTTGTTTACACAAGAACCAACATTTTATTATCATAACAGCAAGAGAACAAATAACAAAATGAATGTTGTTTACCCAAGAACCAACATGCTTTATATTCATGGTTGTCACACAAGAACCAACCATAAGAAAATGTCAGTTGTTACTCATGTAAATCCCATCCTGGAAATATTCATTATCATCACTCAAAGCCGAAATTCAGATGCCAAAATTTATGGAGAAGATCCATGCATAGTTGCATGTGGACATGCAAAAAGTTCAGTTGGGGGGTATGTTGGGACTCAGAAATGTTTATTTTCATCCACCTTGTTTTCGCTCTATAAATTTCCTAGAGGTTGTTAGAAAAGAAGAAATTTACGGGAGGTAACTTTCTCCAACCACCTCGAAGCTGGGATCTAGCCCTACTAGCTTTAGAGAGGGATCTCTCTGTATGATTTAGATATGTTTCAAATTTAAAATATTAGGCTAGGTAAATAAAATATGTTGGTTTTGTTTGTTGTAGTTTTCGTTGGGTTGGTTGAGAGAGTTTACACATCCATTGGGCTATGGGGTCTGTATCATGAAATAAAATCTAAGCCAGAAAGCAAAGAAAATTTTCACAGGGCGAGATAATGTAATCGTTGGGTTCTTTTAGTAGCATAAATGAGAAATAGCAGAAAAAAGGTGAGAGTGTCAATTACAACAAAGAAGAAATTAAGAATTTCTTTATCGTAAAATCAGAAGATGAAACACTAAAATCTTTTAAAGTCAGAAACAAGGTATACAAAGATATATCCTGCAACGTTCATTACTTTCAAAGATTAGTTTTAGCAAACAGTGTGATAACTAAGAGAGAATAACATTTAACTTAGAAAGGAAAACATCACCAATGAATACACGCACGAATCCTATAAAAATGCCTCTTTGTATTAATCGAAGATCTCTCAAAAAATATTACAGTCTGATAGCTCGCAGGGCGTAAAGATCAACCCTCAATACTTTGAAAAGTGAAGTATTTATAACCCCAAATTACAAAAGATCCTGTCATTAAAGATCAAGACGTGGTAAATATATTTTTAGCCTAACTAGCTTAACAAATTACAGAAATCTAGGAAACTGTTTGATGATGTGTCACAACTGCATGTTGTTTTCTGGGTGGACCATTGGTGAGGCCTCTACATGACCTTGTCTGACTGGACAACTGACTGGGCTGGGACAGCTCATCGATTACTCGATCAGGTCACAAAGTTCTTCCCATCGAAGATGACTGGGAACGCTGACCTTGAGTAACCTTCGATAGAATTCATCCATCTCTGTGTACTTGGTAAAAGTAGGATTGGTGATGAAGATATATCAAATCTCATGCTAAATGTTGATGTCCAACTGAAGTGAATCTAGGAATGCTTTGCCAGTGATGCTGCCTTGAATCCTTGAAAATTTTGAACTATCCTTAGCCACATCAGCTAGTCTCTATTTGTAATCTCGGAGCGTCATCAATTTGTCATTTATCACCTTCAAACCAAGAAGACCTTTCTTCTGTAGGGCCTCAATCTTGCTGAAAAACCTTTGTACCCCTAGGTCCATGGCCTGAATCTTTTCTTTTATCTGTAGCATCAGTCCTCTCTTGGTCAAGACTCTTTTGACCTCAAGGATGGTCTCTGTTCTATCCTAAATTCTCAGCTCTTCCAGCTCCTCTCTGGTTTTAGAATTCAAGAATTTGATGATTTCATTAGCCTGTGTGGGCATCTCTCCCAGTTCTTATCTGATCTTCTCTATGGCTTGTTTCCTTATTTGCACCAATTCATTTTTCTCAAACAAAATCTGTATCATTGGCCATATTTCATTCATAGACTTGGTGATGTTTGTCCAGACATTTTCTTTGACTTCGGCCAGTGTTTTACCTGCCACTGTTTTCTTTCAGAGCTATTGTAACTACTGTTTGAGCTGGTCTGACACCTATTTTTCCTTGGAGAAGATGGTTTGATAAGAATATTTGAGTTCCTAAAGGTTCTCAATCTCCTTATTGAGCCTGCTAATCTCTGTCTCCTGTAGATTCATCTCTTCCATAGATTTGGCCAATTCAACCATATTTTCTAGAGATGTCAGTGGATTTGTCGATGGGACTTTTGCTAGTGATGCTATGCTCACTCCTGAGAGTGGAACTGCACTCAATGGAATGACTTCCATGGGTTTCAACTTCTCTTTCTCTTTCACTATCTTCTCCATCTCAGCTTCCATCTCCTTCAGTTGTGCATTCTGTTCCATGATCAGCTTAAGCATCTCATCCTTTTCTCCTTCTATCTCTACTATTTCCTTTGCCTGCGAGTCTACTGTTGGTGGAAGCTTCAATTGTTTCCTCTTGATCATCTCCTCGACTACTTTCACATTCGAGAGATCGTACCCGATCTTGAGGATGATCTCCTCCAATTTCTTGATCCTATTGTCCTTGGAAAAGGATGATATCTTCTCCAATGTCAACTATGTCTAGACGTTGTTCAGAGACACTTGTAACCTGGAGGCAGTAGTGGAAGCATGTGCCAACATGGAGAAAACCATTTCTCCAATTTGCCTGTGCAGATCCATTTGATTGACAGGATTCACATCTTTGGTCTAGAATTCAAAGGTTGCCCTTTTATAGTCGGTGATTACCTTTGGGTCTGACACCTATGCTTGGAGAAATTCCATGTGCATTATTCCCTTCTTTGTGTCAAACACCAATAGCAGCCCATGTTGTGCAGTGAACGTCTACTTCCAGAATTGGGCATATGTGTTGTTGGTCAGAGTTTGATTCTTTTTCTTGATCAATTCATATTTCTCAAAGATGCTCAGCTTTGGTCCTATCTTTCCTGGTTGGTTGATTGGTGGAGTATCTGTAGTCTTCTTTGGTAACACAGTGGTTACACTATGCTTCCTGCTTGTGTTGAGGAGTGACCGATCAACCTATGTCACTATAGTGGATGGAATTTCCTTTTCTCCAGCCGGGTCAGGAGATGGACTGGTTTTTGGCCTCTTGGTATGTAGTCGAAATTCTTCTAATGATACTTTAGTGACAAGAGGTGACAGATCTTTCCTAGGCCTTTTCTTCTTTGGAGCCTGTGGTGTGGTTTTTTGTGATATAGTGACCAGGAGGTCCTATTGTTATGTTTCAACCAAAGTGTTTGGTTCCCATCCTGTCTGGTTTGCAATTTTTTCTACCTTAGGCCTAGATTCATGGACATACGGGATATTCTTGTTTTTTATCCTCATCTCTGAAATGACCCTGCACAAATTGTAGTGCCATGTAAAACTCATAAAGAATTTCATTTCCTTCAGCAGCCTGTCTGTTTCCTCCTTGACACCTTGATTGTTGTAGATGAAAGACCCAATATGCCCTTTGATTCTAAGCTGTTGCTTCTTCTTTAAAGACACAAAATGAACATCATCCGAGTTTATCATCTGCCTTATGTATTCCAGAGAAAAAATTCTGACAGATAAGTATTTGGGCAGTTTATATGGGGCTAACTCACATCCATAGACTTTGATCTCAGTGTGATTTTGGTATAGGTACCAATCACCAGTCTTTGTATGATCCGAGAGATGTAGGATCCTTTGAACTTCATCATTAATCCTGGGTTTGGGTCTGCCTCTGAGCATACTCACCACTGGGTGGTAGAATTGATCGATGAACTACTTGAAACTGAATTTCGTGGAGTTATGTCTAAGCAAGGAAGTCCATGTGGTTACTTCCTGGGGTATGCCATCTCTATCCATCTTCTGCATGGAAAAAGAAAAATTTTCCGCTTTGAAGAAAATGAACAGGTATGCCAGTATTGAAGAATACCAGAACATGCCTTCTGTGTCGAAATTGACAAATTGCTCGTGAATATTGTTCGCTAGGAATGTGTTGAAGTCGAACTATGTAGTAGGCTTCTCATCGATGGAGAAAATAGACAAAAATACCATAATGGATTCATCTACCCACTGATCTAAATAATAACCCAACAAGGTGCATAGGGATGTGATAACCCGGTTTCCTTTGGTTGAGAACATGGAGGAAGGATAAGGGGGATTTGTAGTGGGGAGCTGAGTGGATTGTGGAAGAAAAAGCTTAAATATTTGAGCTCTTTGAGGAAAATTCATCTTCTGGTATAAATCTGTAAGGATTTCAAGGTTAAAAGGTGATGCGGAGTCAGCTCAGTATATTTGCATCATTTGGTCGATGGTTTCTGGCATGATGAGGAAGAGAACTTCCCCGAACGAGGATACGATGGCTCTTTGCTCAAGAATATAGATACAAGGGTAGGTTGGACTCCCAGAGTCCAATTTTGTCACTCTGGTCCAAGAAGACTTATTTAAGCCATGATTGAAGGTCTGTGAAGTCAAAATCACACTTAGTGTCTGCGATTAAGTAGTCTTTGTCGGCCAATGGAATCCTATCGAGATCGACAGGAGGCGGGAGAAACAAATTCTCCTCTCCTCCTGTTCATTTGGATTTTGGCGCCATTACTATAACAATACCTACAAATAAAAAATATTAGTGGGGGCGACTGACTGTAATGGAGAAGAAAACGGGGTAAATTATTTCGTGCGATGAGTGGGTAAATGGTGAAGGAATGAAGAGTGAGGGTAATTTTGAGTAAATGGGTATCCATTGGGCGCAGGGGATAGGTCAGTTGGTTAACAGATAAGTTATCCAGTAATAAATGGCCAACAAGTCATTTAGAATGTGAGATGGCTGGTGACAATGACTGAGGGATACATATGGGCGATGTGGTGGTTATCGATTGGGGGAAAAAATCATGGTGAGGGGACTTGCCATGAGTGAATGAGGGAGAAGGACTGAGGGAGTTATTGGATGTGACTCTTTTGGAAAGGTGGATGATGACGTCAGGAGGTGATGTGGTATGTTAGGCAGTGAGAGGCGGTGGGATTCGGGACCAGTATATTCATGCTACATATAGATAGGGGGCCCGCCAGAGTAAGATTTTATTACGGACCTCGCCCCCCACCGTTAAAGGTAGATCAGTCGGGGGGTCCGAAAAATACCTTGGTTCATCGATCTGTGTGCTTTCCTTTGGACCGCAAACCTGTGTGCACTCTTTAACACACATTCCAAACCCCCCCTTTCCATTAAAGGCAGAATGAACGGGGGGGTTCGGAATCCAATACAGACCGTAGATCTAAGCGCTGAAACTTGGGTCGTCCAGATGCGCGCATGCATTATCAGCGATTTCGGACCCCCCCCCCCCCNCCCTCCGTTAAAGGTAGAACGATAGGGGGGTTCTGGAAAGATTTTTCCACCGTAGATCTAGGCGTGATCATCTAGGCCGTTGATACATGAGCGGTGCATAAATGTGGGTGCGAAATCATATGTGCCCTGAAAAACTTAGGATAAGAGCATATCATGAGTTTTTCCCTAGCTTTTACATCTTTACATCACCAAGGGGTTAGGCAAACAACTTTTTGAGCATTCAAAACATGGTCCAACATTGATCATTGAGCTGGTTTTATTGAAGTAAAGAAAACTAGCCTATGTTCTAACCTAACTTCCTATGACAATTAGCCCAGATTAAATTGTTGTGCTAAGAACTTACTCTACCCTTGGGCTATCTGACCAAGATTAGACAGTCTGGCCAGGTTTATTCACTAACTAACCTAGATCACTTGGCTAAGATTAAACAGTTTAGCCAAGCTTTTTCACTATTCCTATCAACATCAATTTAAAAGAACTTGGCCATGCTTGAAAGGTATGGACCAAGTCATTGTTATTGC
>WSFP011614448.1:0-14091 GCA_009831015.1 Picea engelmannii | reverse complement strand
TGGAAAAGGTGGGTGGACACCAATATCCACTTGGATCAATCCTCCCTCCTTAGGAAGCAATGGTATCCATTTTTTGAGTGCCTGGGGGAGATGAAAATACGTTTGTTGAATATGAATCTTGGTGAGCTACTTTCCTTGTTGGAGACGTCGCATTGTTCAGTTTATGGAAGTCTGTCACGAACCTGTTGAGGATGAGGTTGTTCAAAAAGTCGAGCTATACGAGAGGATGGTGTGCAGAAGGAAAATTTTCACTTTGATGCAACCTTGTCGACCTACTTCTGTTGGATAAAAGGTGCTTGGGGTGAGGCTGTAGTGGTTGCAGTGTCCATCTATTTTCCTTTTGAACAGATTATGAAGAAGCTGAATTTTGCAGTATGAGATACTACCTTGCGGCACTGTTTAGGTGGAACAATATTCAGAACTACCTCTAATATTCTATAGAGATGACCCCCTAGAGAAAAAATGACATGGCGGGGTCGAGATTCATAAAGAGCATGGTGTCTCCACATATATGCTTGGCCCAAGAGAACATCACAGACATCCAGTTGGGAAACATCACATAATACCTCATCTTTGAAGGGTTGGATGTCGTATGATAATCGACACTGTTGGCTGACATGGAGATCTCATCCTTGGCAAAGCCACCCGATGTTGTATGCCTGTGGGTGTGGTGTTTTCGACAATCCCAACTGTTTGACCACCTCTACTGAGATGAGTTTCTTCTAGCTTCTTCTATCAAAAATAAAATGCAGCAGGGTCCCCTTCACCCACATATATGAATGAAAAGGGTGATCCCCCTCTTCAGGATCTGTTGGATCTTCTTGTTGAATTATTGCGGTCGCAACAATAGCAATGCGGTATGCGTCAATGATCTGTCCTTTACCAGTATTTTAAGAATCAGACTCTGAATCAAGGTTTAGATTCTTATCTTTGATCTAAGCCACCAATGACTGTTTTGAGCGACATTCATCGGTGTTGTGCCAGGGAATTTTGTGGAAATCGCACCATTTTCCAGTGTCCTTCTTTGTCTTCCCGTGACCCTTATTTTCCTGTCGCTTGGACTGGTTTGCGGGGGACTATTTGTTAGGATCGTCTTTTTCATACTTTGTTTGTTGTAGATTTGTAGATGTGAACTCCTGTTTGTTCTGGTGCTTAAATTTCTACTCAATTTTAACAACATATCGATACGCAACACCGAGTGATGATATGTCTAGAAAATCCATTTCAGATTGGATGTAACTGTGTAGAGCCCCACTGTATTTCAAAACCAAATTTTGTTTGGAGTCTTTGATACCTAGATTGGTGTGCAAGGTATGGAAGGTATTGGTGAACTTCGGAACTACTTGGCCCCTCTCTTGCCACAGTGTGGTTCATCTCATGTATTGGTCCTCATATTTGCCAACAGGGTAATATTGTTCCTTTACCGCATCCACAAAAGAATCCCAAGTGGGATCTACCCCATATATTCCAGAATCCTATGTGGAACTCTACTCCCAGTACGTTTCTGACCAATTTTTGTCATGGGGGAGAGCCTTCAGGAGCGCGAAGATGATATTTTCTCTGTCGGAAAAATTGTGGACAGAGAAATAACCTTCTAACAGATTTAACCATTTATCTAGGGCATCTGCATCTATCTGACCTTCAAATATAGGAATATCAAAATTGAACTGTACCTTAAAAGGTGAGGTGCCTCCAAAGTGGCCTCTTGATAAATATGCACTTGATGCTATCAAGAGGCATTGAAGGATGTGGTAAAAACTCTCCATCATTTCGTCCCTCTGTCACGTGAGTGCTTGCTCAAGCAACAAACTTATAGAATCGGCTGCTCCATTGTTTTTCTTTTCTTCTGATGTGGAGGGTTTCCTGGGCATGTGAGAGCAATTTTCTTCAAGAGAGACAAGCTCAAGACCCAACTTGCTATACTTGGACCTCGTCATGGACATGCACTAAAAAATGATCAAGAGTAGCCTACTCTGATACCACTGATCCAGATTATTTTCGGTACGAAATCAGAGCGGAGATGTAATAAAGATATGCACAGAGATATCATAGATATTAAATAATATAACTGAAATGCATCAGAGGTGCAACCATAAACACACATATACAATAATACACAATTTCTATTAATGAAAGAAATGTACAGAGACTATAAAAATACAGAGTGAAAGACTCGCTTGAATGGCGACAGCTTATCTCTAAGAAGAGATGTGACGGCTACTCTCATTCAGAAGAAGATGATTACAATGAATCTTTGAAAGAATTTTTACAATAAACAGAAATGCCAAAAACCCTAGACATCCAAAACCCTAACCCTAGGAGATGAAGTGCCAAAAATCATGTGGGCCCCGTTTGGGTAAGTTAGTACATCAACTTCCCAGGGTCGTAACTTTTGTATATGATCTTCATTTTAGGTGTATGATAGCCCATTGGAAAGGTATCGTCGAAGAGATTCATTTTTTGTACAATATAAAATAAACTTCCATATTGTGAACCTCGTTCCCCAAAAAACATTGTTTAGCGCCTCAAAATGGCCCTAGAAGTTAAAAACTGCTAAAAATAGTAAATTACCAAAATTGTCAAAAACTTGTTTTGAGCCAGCTAGAAAAGGTTGGTGGCCATTGATATCCACCTGGATCAATCCTCCCTACTTAGGAAGAAATGGTATCCATTTCATTGAGTGGCCGGGGGAGAGGAAAAAAAGTTTGTTGAATCTGTGATCCGGATTATTTTCGACATGAAATGAGATCGGAGATATAATAAAGAAATGCACAGAGATATTGCAAATATTAAATAATATAACATAAATGTATCGGAGATGCAACCATAAACACAAATATACAGTAATACATGATTTCTACTAATGAAAGAAATGTACAGAGACTATAAAATACAGAGTGAAAGACTCGCTAGAATGGTGGCAGCTTATCTCTAAGAAGAGATGTGACGGCTAGTCGCATTCACAAGAAGATGATTACAATGAGGCTCTGAAGGCCTTTTTACAATAAGAAGGAATGCAAAAAACCCTAGAAATCCAAAAACCTAACCCTGGGAGATGAAGCGCCAAAAGTCATGTGGGCCCCGTTTGGGTAACTGAGTACATCAACTTCCCGGGGTCGTAACTTTTGCATACGATCTACGTTTTAGGCGTGTGATATCTCGTTGGAAAGGTATAGTTGAGGAGATTCATTTTGGGGGATCAATAATGCCTTAATATATCATTGAGAATGTCGATCTCAAAAAACCTTCATTTGGGCCCTCAAAATGGCCCCGGAAGTTAAAACCTACTAAAAATAGTAAATTGTCAAAATTGCCAGATAGTCGTTTTGAGCCATTTGGAAAAGGTGGGTGACCACCGATCTCCACCTGGATCAATCCTCCCTCCTTAGGAAGCAATGGTCTCCATTGTTTTGAGTTTTTGGGGGAGAGGGAAAAGCATTTGTTGAATCTGCATCTTGGTGAGCTGCTTGTCTTGCTGGAGACGTCACGCTACTCAGTTTGTGGAAATCTGTCACGAACCTGTTGCGGTTGAGGCTGCTCAACAAGTCGAGATACATGAGAGGATGATGTGCAGAAGGAATATTTGCACTTTTTTGCATCCTTGTTGACCTACTTCTGTTGGATAGAAGGTGCTTGGGGCAAGGCTATAGTGGTTGCATTGTTCTTTTGTTCTCCTTTTGAACAGATTGTGAAGAAGTTGAATTTTGCAGTATGAGCTACTACCTTGTGGAACTTTTTAGGTGGAACAGTAGTCAGAACTACCTCTGGTATTCTGTAGAGATGACCCCCCAAAGTAACAATGACACTACGAGGTCGAGATTCATAAACAACATGGCCTCTCCACATATATGGCTGGCCCAAGAGAACATCACAGACATCCAGTGGGGCAACATCACATAATACCTCATCCTTGAATGGTTGGATGTCGTATGACAATCGACATTGTTGGTTGACATGGAGATCTCGTCCTTGACAAAGCCACCTGATGTTGTATGGTTGTGGGTGTGGTGTTGTCGACAATCCCAACTATTTGATGACCTATGCTGAGATGAGGTTCTTCTGGCTTCTGCTATCAACAATAAAATGTAGAGGGGTCCCCTTCACCCACATCTGTGAATGAAAAAGGTGCTCCCCCTCTTCAGGATCTGTTGGTTCTTCTGGTTGAATTGTTGCAGTCGTGACAATAGCAGTGGGGTCTGCGTCAATGATCTGTCCTTTACCATTATTTTCATAATCAAATTCTGAATCAGGGTTTGTCTCTTTGTCTTTGATCTCGGCCACCAATGAATGTTTTCAGTGACATTCATCGGTGTTGTGCCAGGGGATTTTGTGGAACTCGCACCATTTTCCGATGTCCTTCTTTGTCTTCCCGTGACCCTTCTTTTCTTGTGTCTTGGACTGGTTTTCGGGAGATTGCTTGTTAGGGTAGTCTTTGTCATACTTTGGTTGTTGTGGATTTGCAGACCCAAATTCCCATTTGTTCTAGTGCTTAAATTTCTGCTCAATTTTAACAACATATCGATAAGTAGCACCAAGTGATGAGATGTCCAGAAAATCCATTTCAGTTTGGATGTATCTGTGTAGAGCCCCACAGTATTTCAGAACCAAATTTCACTCAGAGTCTTTGATACCCAGCTTGGTGCGCAAGGTATGGAAGGTATTGGTGAACTCTGGAACTGCTTGGCCCCTCTCTTGCCACAGTGTGGTCCATCTCATGTACTGGTCCTCATAGTTGCCAATAGGGTAATATTGTTCCTTTACCGCATCCACAAAAAAATCCCAAGTGGGATCGGCCCCATATATTCCAGACTCCTCTGCGGAACTTTGCTCCCAGTAAGTTTCCCACCAATGTTTTACATGAGGGAGAGATTTATGGAGTGTGAAGGTGATCTTTTCTTTGTCAGAAAAATTGTGAATAAAGAGATAACCTTCTAGTAGAGTTAACCATTTTTCTAGGGCTTCTGCATCTATCTGTCCTTCAAATACAGGAATATCAAAATTAACTTGTACCTTGAAAGGTGAGGTGCATCCAAAGTGGTCGCTTGATGAAGATGTTCCTATTTTTATTGGCAGGCGTTGAAGGATGTGGAAAAAATTCTCCATCATTTCGTCCCTCTGTCGCGTGAGAGATTTCTCAAGAAATAGATTGATAGGATCGTTTGCTCCGTAATTTTTCTTTTCTTCCACCATTGACGGTTTCTTGGGTGTGCGAGAGAAATTGTCTTCAAGAGAGACAATCTTGAGACCCAACTTGCTATACTCAGACCTCATTGGGGACATGCAATGAAAAAATGATCAAGAGCAGCCTGCTTTGATACCACTGATCCGGATTATTTTCGGCACGAAATAAGATCAGAGATATAATAAAGAAATGCACAGAGATATTGCAGATATTCAATAATATAACATAAATGTATCGAAGATGCAACCATAAACACAGATATACAGTAATACACAATTTCTATTAATGAAAGAAATGTACAGAGACTATAAAATACAAAGTGAAAGACTCGCTAGAATGGTGGCAGCTTATCTCTGAGAAGAGATGTGACGGCTACTCTCATTCGCAAGAAGATGATTACAATGAGGCTCTGAAGGCCTTTTTACAATAAGCAGGAATGTCAAAAACCCTAGACATCCAAAAACCTAACCCTAGGAGATGAAGCGCCAAAAGTCATGTGGGCCCCATTTGGGTAAGTGAGTACATCAACTTCCCAGGGTCGTAGCTTTTGCATACGATCTCCGTTTTAGGCGTGTGATAGCTCGCTGGAAAGGTATCTTTGAGGAGATTTATTTTGGGGGCTCAATCATGCCTTTGGTTATCATTGAGAACCTCGATCTCAAAAAACCTTCATTTGGGCCCTCAAAATGGCCCCGGAAGTTAAAACCTACTAAAAATAGTAAATTACCAAAATTGCTAGAAAGCCATTTTGAGCCATTTGGAAAAGGTGGGTGGCCACCGATATCCACCTAGATCAATCTGAATCTTGGTGAGCTACTTTCATTTTTGGAGACATCACGTTGCTCAGTTTGTGGAAGTTTGTCACGAACCTGTTGAGTGTAAGGTTGTTCAACAAGTCGAGCTACACGAGAGGATGGTGTGCAGAAGGAAACTTTGTGCTTTGTTGCAACCTTGTAGATCTGCTTCTGTTGGATAGGTGCTTGGGGTGAGGCTGTAGTGGTTGTAGTGTCTTTTTGTTCCCATTTTGAATAGATTGTGGAGAAGTTGAATTTTGTAGTATGAGATACTACCTCGTGGCACTGTTTAGGTGGAACAATAGTTAGAACTACCTCTAATATTTTGTAGAGATGACCCCATAGAAAAACAATAACACTGCAGGGTCAAGATTCATAAACAACATGGCGTCTCCACATATATGTCTGGCCCAAGAGAACATCACAGACATCTATTGGGGAAACACCACATAATACCTCATCCTTGAAGGGTTGGATTTCATATGATAATCAACACTGTCGGCTGACAGAGAGATCTCGTCCTTGGCAAAGCCACCCATTGTTGTATGGCTGCGAGTGTGGCGGTGTCGAAAATCCCAACTGTTTGATGACCTTTATGTAGATGAGGTTCTTCTGGCTTCCACTATCACCAATAAAATTCAGCAGGGTCTCCTTCACCCACATCTGTGAATGAAAAAGGCACTCCCCCTCTTCAGGATCTATTGGCTCTTCTCGTTGAATTGTTGCGGTCGCGACAATAACAGTGGGGTCTGCATCAATGATCTATCATTTAACAGTATTTTCAAAATCAGATTTTGAATCAGGGTTTGGCTTCTTGTCTTTGATCTCAGCCACCAATGACTGTATTGAGCGACATTCATCGGTGTTGTTCCAGGGGCTTTTGTGGAAATCACACGATTTTTTGATGTCCTTCTTTGTCTTCCCATGACCCTTCGTTTCTTGTGTCTAGGACTGGTTTTTGGGAGACTGTTTGTTAGGGCCATCTTTGTCATACTTTGGTTTTTGCAGATTTGTAGATCCAAACTCCCGTTTGTTGTGGTGATTTAATTTCTACTCGATTTTAACAAAATATCGATAAGCAACACCGAGTGATGAGATGTCCAAAAAATCCATTTCAGTTTGGATGTATCTGTGTAGAGCCCCATGATATTTTAGAACCAAATATCATTCAGAGTATTTGATACCTAGCTTGGTGCGCAAGGTATGGAAGGTATTGGTGAAATCTGGAACTTCTTGGACCCTCTCTTGCCGTAGTGTGGTCCATCTCATGTACTGGTCCTCATAGTTGCCAACATGGTAATATTGTTCCTTTACCCCATCCACAAAAAAATCCCAATTGGGCTCTACCCCATATATTCCAGAATCCTCTGTGGAACTCTACTCCCAGTATGTTTCCCACCAATTTTTGACATGGGGGAGAGCCTTAAGGAGAGCAAAGATGACCTTTTCTCTGTCGGAAAAATTGTGAACAGAGAAATAACGTTCTAACATATTTAACCATTTATCTAGGGCATCTGCATCTATCTGACCTTCAAATATAGGAATATCAAAATTGAAATGTACCTTAAAAGGTGAGGTGCCTCCAAGGTGGCCACTTGATCAAGATGCGCCTGATGATATCGTGAGGCATTGAAGGATGTGGGGAAAATTCTCCATCATTTAGTCCCTCTATTGCATGAGAGCTTGTTAAAGAAACAGACTTATAGGATCGTCTGCTACGTCGTTTTTCTTTTCTTCCACCATGGAGGGTTTATTGGGCGTGCAAGAGAAATTTTCTTCAAGAGAGACAATATCGAGACTCAACTTGCTATACTCGGACCTTGTCTTGGACATGCACTAAAAAATGATCAAGAGCAACCTGCTCTGATACCACTGATCCAGATGATTTTTGGTACGAAATGAGATCGAGGATGTAATAAATAAATGCACAGAGATATTGTAGATATTCAATAATATAATAGAAATGTATCAGAGGTGAAACCATAAACACAGATATATAGTAATACACGATTTCTATTAATGAAATAAATGTATAGAGGCTGTAAAAATACAGAGTGAAAGACTCGTTAGAATGGTGGCAGCTTATCTCTGAGAAGAGATGTGACGGCTACTCCCATTCATAAGAAGATGATTACAATGAGCCTCTGAAATAATTTTTACAATAAACAGGAATGCCCAAAACCCTAGACATCCAAAAACCTAACCCTAGGAGATGAAGTGCCAAAAGTCATGTGGGCCCCATTTGGATAAGTTAGTACATCAACTTCCCGAGGTCGTAACTTTTGCATATGATCTTTGTTTTAGGCGTATGATGGCCTGTTGGAAAGGTATCATTGAGGAGATTAATTTTAGCAACAATATCAAAGAAAATTATATATTGAAAACTTGTTTTCCCAAAAAAAACATCGTTTAGGGCCTCACAATGGCCCCAGAAGCTAAAAACTGCTAAAAATAGTAAATTACCAAAATTTCCAGAAAATTGTTTTGAGCCAGTTGGAGAATGTGGGTGCCACCAATATCCACCTGGATCATTCCCCTACCTTGTGTGATAGAATATAGTGGCTTCACTCCAACATGATGTCCATTGGTTGGAGATCTACCCCCTAAGCATCATTTCCTCCGGTGACTCTTCTTCTTTCCTTATTTAAGCATCTGGTTACTAATGGGAATATTTTCACTAGGCGGAGGAAAAGAAGGTTCAAGTACTCAATATAGATTAAGACTCAATTAGAATGGAGGGGGGTTTGTTTTAGTTTTTAACAATCTTGATAGAGATGATGAAATATACTTCTAAGCATCCATTTCATTTTTTAATGAGCTTGACACATGAAAATAACTATGCTCATAAGCGTATGTTTCATATTTTAACAACCTTGACACAGGAAAAGAACTATGATCATTAAGACCAAGTGCTACCAAAGGATTAGATGATTCCAGGGATTGTCACACTTGATTCAAAATCATGTTTGATGTGGAAACTTGTGCGATGGTAGGAGAAAGTAAATGAAAAACTACTATGAGCGAGGATTCCTTAAAGAGACCTACTCCTACACTCTCAAAACTATTATGTCCTAGAAAAGGGGCATTATTTGTTGTAGCATTATGTATATATGGATTTCTATAGTCAAGTTGGTCAAAAATTATAATTTTTTCTTGATGGGGAAATCATAAACTATGAAACATTGAAGATGTGATGGCAGTCATCGCATAAAACCAACTACGACCAAGTAGAAAATTATAATCTAGGGGTGTTCCAACCACTTCAATATCGATAGAAACAATATTACCCTTCAATGTAATAGTGAAATATTGCAACAGTTCGTGAGGTTGGAAATCACGTCCATCAAATTCTTTCAAGGTGGTAGGTGAATGGCTAAGTTTAGGAGAACGAAGGGCTTTCCAAAAAGGAAAAGACATGACATAGGTGGAGGCTCCCTCATCCAAAATAGTGCAATGAATGTTCTTTCCAGCAACAAAAATTTGAATTTGGAATGCTAAGTGGTGGGAGAGTATATCCATAGAATAATTCAGATTAAACGTAATTAGGTTCAAGTCCTCCAGATCCATAGATCCAATAGCTAATAATAGATTTCTGCATTGACTTGGATAGTGTTGTAGAAATTTGAGGGCTAATATAACACAACGAGCTTGCACCAAATATTCAATGATATTGTAGTTTTGGGTAGCATGGACATTTGGATTAAATGTCTCTTTTCAAATTATGCTCATGGGTGGGCACAACACTATGCCAAATATTGGCTTATCAATATCAAAAGGATTGGAAGATGGAGGAAGAGTGGATGTGGAGGGATGATCGATATCATTTCAATTATCTTGATCACATGGAGGAGTGCCATAGTTATTTACTCAATCTGTTACATTAACTTCCTTAAAGATGTACATCTCATAGGTCCTCAACAAAGAATCCCCATGGTGGGAATGACCTTCATTGACCCCTTGCAAAGGAGAAGTATTTTTTGCAACCATATGTTGTTGCTAAATCGATTGGGAGGTATCCTTCATAAATTAAGCGATAGCCTCATGATGAGGACAATATTTCGTGTAGTGGTCTTCCTCATAGATCATGCAAGAAAATGTATCCTTCCTATTTGGTTGTGTATCAACAATCTTTGGATTATCCTGCACATTAGAATATTTCTTGTATTTACCCTTGTTTTTATTCTTACCTCTTGGTTATTGAGATGAACTGGATTGGATGACATTTACCTCATAGGTTTGAGCTGGAGCGAACGTATTTGTGGAATTTAAAATGAAACTTGGTTTCAAAGTATGTCTTGACAGATCATTCGGGAGACAATGAGTGTTAGGGATCAGATCATAATGTGTGTCGGAATGGGAATACACTGAGTCCAAATAATTTCCATGATTGATAGACTGCTCCTCAGTAACAACATTTTCCATAGAAACATCACGAGCGATGGGAGGCAAGAGATACTTTGTAAACCAATATACGAGGATTTGGTCTGGAATTGGAGAATTAATAAATGGTTTCCACCATATCCACTCAAGAATATGATTAGATATGTGGGTGGAAGAGGATTTCCAGAGTGAGTTCAAAATATTTGTATCGATCTTGTACCAAATAGGCAACTGAAAAATGCATTAGGAAGTCCATGGAAAGAGAATTAAACTTTATAAAGGAGTTATGCGATAACTCAATATACCATTTCGATGTTGCACCTCTAAGTGTTCGTTGAAATTTTTTGGCACAGGGGCATACCCAGGTTTCAACGCTACAACAATGCACCAACAAAACCCTAAATACTGACCCTTTCGAAAACACCTGCGAAGCAGATGATGTCTCACCCGAGGTAGAGGCAGGGGTGGTTGCAGGACTCCAGTGTCTGCAACCTTAGCTGGGACATAGATATGTGATTCTAATCACTTAACAAAGCACTCAGCAATTATATTTATCAATATTCAATTCTTAGTTACATCACAGTTAAACCCTAATCACAGTAGAACACAGTGGTCAACCAGATCTTGCATCTAACAACACTTAGCATGATAGAACAAATCAGATATTAATATATTAAGCACCAAGCACATGTATATAATTCATATATGAAATTCATCCATACTATTAAGCACATAGCATTAACATATCTATCTATCATTCATCTATTTTAAAACACTAAGCCAAAAAACATATAAACACATCGATACATCACACAAAGAAAAGAAACACAACATGTACATGGTTCACCCTATTATTGGATAAATCCTTAAGTGCAGACACAAACCGATCTCCCTAGATCCACCTGGATCTAGAACAAAGCAAGACAGAACATGACTTTTTCCCTAGATTTTGACCATTGAATTAAATAGGAGGCAAGAACAGAGAACATAACTTCTTATCGCTTCCTTTGGTCTTTGTTTCTCCCACTTCGCTCCAGTGCTCTTGTGCACTCAAGACCAAGACAACACAAACCAACCAAAGTGAAGAAAGCACAATCTATTCAACAGTCAATCTATGTATATGATCAAGGAATTAAACAATAAAGTGGACTTAGCTTTATGGGAAAGGGACGTATTATTGTACCATATTAATGGAAATTAAAGATTACAACCTAAGCCTTGATGTCGCAAACTTTATTTCGATGGCCTTTGTCTCCAACACACACACTTGCTCACTTGCATGAAGAAGATCAACCACCTTTAATAAACTTGTTGGAGTTTCTTAGCTGCTGTAGCATCAGTCCTTCACACAATTTTTCACTAATTCTCCAATGAATCTTGCTTAACCTTCTTTGCTTAACCTTTTCCATGAGAATTCCCTCAATATATAGGAGAGAATTAATTAGTTACTTGGATAAGAATGATCCCAAAATATCAAGGAATCCAGTACTAGGATAACCATTCGAATGCCATCTCATCTTTATAGAAGATTCCCTTATAGAAGCATCGATAATTCATCTTTTTCCTTGATTTAGAAAGAGTTCGTACCCTAGCAGTTCAACACAGTGTGAACTTCTCGCACCCTATCTTAAGGAAGCCTGCAAGAATCATGCACTCTCGCAGGCAAATATACTGGCAGCCTGTGAATAGTCCTCAAAAATGTAATTTCTGGAAAGAGATGAAGGTAACTTTTCTCAGGAGAAATTTCTAATGAAGATCCTGAGTACACCATCATCAATACATCATCATGACGACCAAAATCATGGGTAACACACCCCCACCCTGGGGCTATGCCCACCAAGTATTTTGTTCCTTATTATCTTGGGTCAATCTTCTTACAGGCACAAAGCATCCAAGTTCCACTCTGTAGAGGACAGGAGATCTGCGCACCTTGCTAGATCCTCATTCTTTGTGTTACAACACAAAGCCTTCCACAATTTATTACAACCACTTTCACTTAGCTATGCAAGTCTCACACGGTATGCAAGAAGCATCTACAATCCATACTTAGCACTTAGCCCAATATCACAAAGATATGCTCTTCCTTAGCACTTAGCACAATTTGCAACTGCTACCTCTTACATTTCCTAGACATATATTTATACTTTACAAAATAAGCCTAAACATGGGTAAACCCATGGGCCGACATCCCCATACCTGTTGCATAATCCAAAATCCCAAAAAGGGCCTTAAAAGGGGCCGAGATCCTGCGATCTCTTCTTCTTCTTGCGCTCCGCCTTCGACATCCTGTCGAAGTCCCAAAATTAGGTCAAACATGACTAGAATCCTCAAAACTTGGTCAAGGGTGAACACGCCCCCAACACTCCCCCGTGACGTGTCCCGAGTCACTCTAATATGACTAGTTCTACTTAAAAATCATCTAGCTTGGATCAATATGCTTCGACTTTTTGTTGTGCTACAACATATTGTTCAGTGAAATCTTGTATGATTGCTTCATTGATAGGTCCTTCTAGGCATTGTTCAACTGCAGTGAAAACTTGCTCCCGTTCCACTCCTCGGCCTTCGATTTGTGTGAACAGTTGGTAAGCCTCATCTTGTACAAGTAGGAGCCTCTGAGCTTCTTCCATAACTTTGGTCTGAATAGTATGGACCTATTGTTGGGCAGTGCATTGCTCTTGGGATCGCTTCATTCTTTCCAGAACTAACAAGGGCTCCAACTATGCCTATATTGTTTCTGCTTGATACTTCACTTCCTAGAGCTGTGACTCCAGTGCCTTCAATTCTATATCCTTAGTGATTTGTTCATATGTTTGGGCACTGTGATCACTGAGCTGCTTTCATTCCAGGGCAAGGAATTTTATTATTTCAACTGTGCTTCGAACAATTTATTCCCTTTGGTCCCTTACATCCTGCAGGGTGTCAAGTACAGTGCAAAGCTCTAAATCTGTTATTCATTGTTGTAGATGTTGGACAACTTTTGCAAGCTTCTCTACTTGATGCGTGACTCAGCCTTTAGCCTATAGTTCTAAGCCTATCACAGAGTGGAGGGATTTGTTTACTGCTTCTTTTACTTTGAACTTCTTTGTGAGCAATTTCTCTTTCTCTTGTTGTATCTGTGTTTTCTCTTCTTCAAACTTGGCCTGGAGATCAACCTTCTCTTGTTCTGTGATTTTGTGTTGTTCTACAATGTTGCCTCGTACTTGCTTCAAGGTATGGGTATCTTGTTCTTCTTCTTATTATGCGCAACGAAGACAATCTTCTACCATATCATCTAATCAACGGAGTTGGGCTAGCTCATCCCCCAACTATGGTTCTCCTGATGATAGGGGTGCAGTGCAAACTGCCAAGATGGACTAAAGGGCATGTTGTACCCCTCAGAACTCGACCTTAAGTCTATCATACATTTCCTCCTACTTAGCTTCTTGTTTCTCCATGATTTCTAGTGAAGCATTGTTGAGGGTTTCTATGATGAAGTCAAAGTCATTAGAAGTAAGCACGATCTTCATCTTGGTCACGGTGGCTCTTGATTTCTTCTAGGAAGAAGGTTTCGGGGGAGAAACCTTCCTATTCTTCAGGGGATTGGTCTCATATATCAATGGTGTTACTTTGCCTTGCTTCTGTTCATCTCTCGTGCCATTTATTTCTTCCTCCTCACCCCCTCGGTCAGGTGATAAGGAAGCAGCCTTTCCTGAGGCGCTTCTTAGGTCTTGGACCTCTTCGGTATTCTTTGTTTTG
>WSFP011613501.1:0-11269 GCA_009831015.1 Picea engelmannii | reverse complement strand
TTCTACTTCTCCTGATCTTGAACCTCTTGAAAACACTGGCCTTAACTCCCCTGCTTCTTTGTGAGATCTTACAGCTCACGGGACTTCGTGAATTCTCCATAGAGAATTCCAACCATCCGTCTCTTCCCTTGAGAACTTCTGCACAACTAAACAAAGTAGCTCTCTCCGTGGAACTCGTCCTACTATGGCACGACATCGCTATCTTCCTTTTTAGTCTTTCAAGGTACCTGGCCTCTTGCCTCCCTTTGACCCCTTCGAGGGTTCAAATCCTTCTAAACTTTTCCACGACTTCGAGTCTTTTAGAAAAACCCCTGCTCGCACTCCTTGCAGCAAACCTTCAAACACTTTCAAGTGTTGAACTCCCTTCGACTCTGTGCACTCCCTGTAGCAGCAGTCTCTCAATACTTTGCTCAGGTTACAAAACCTAAATCTATACTCAGCTTGCGCACACCTTGCACGACTTCTGTGCTCAACTTGCACTTTTGAGGAAATGAGAACAAAAGCTACTCCTTCTGAGCTTTCAGAGACAAACCTCTGAACCCTTTGTCAACGCACTCCTTGCGGACAATTCAACTGTAGTTCTTGCAGGAACTCTTGCTCAGATAGAGAAACAATTGAAACTCGTTTTCCTTACTCTCTCTCTCATATTTCAAACATTTAACAAGAAATCATTCATACATAGCATAAAAGCAATTGCATGACAGAAAGAGTAAACCATTCATGAGCATAACATTAAAAAATGCATACATAGAGAATATTTGAACACCATGAGTCTGAATCAAAGCCTTCTTGTATTAATCCATAACTTTTGTACATGGAATTCGTCTACACAACTCTCTGCTTCTTCTCTTCTATGCTCTATGCTCTCAATTGGCATAATCTCCTCTTCTCCTATTCTCTTCTATGTTACAATACACAATGAGGGTGTCTATAGCCTGTTTCCCTCTTTCATTCTAAACTATCTAATCTATGCATTATTTTCTATCTACTTGCATTAACTACTATAAATGCCTTCTACCTACTAAGGATGAGAGCGGATCGCTCAAGGTCCATTTACATTTTACAAGTGTGCCTCCACTTGATGACTTCATTAATGTTTCAAGACATTTTCAAAATTTGCGTTGAGTGCTTTTTCAGCTGTCTTTTGTCTCCGTGCTGGCTCACTTGAGATGCTCTTGCATCATACTCCCTTGCTTGAAAATTTTCATGGGCTCCTGTCCATGAGCTCGCGTACAGTGCGTCCATGCCTATGGATCTCTGCTTCATTCTCCCAGCTGGCATATTCAACTGGATGGCCCTTCCATTTGACCAAATACTCAAAGTATTGCTTTTGCCTGGTCTTTTTGCTGACCCTTTTGTCCAGTATGCGCTCCATCTGCAAATTTTCTGCGACTAGCATCTGTTTTATCCATTGGACCTCTGGCTATTCATTTCTTGTTCCTGCTTCCTCAAATTTTTATGGGTACAAATCTGAGATATTAAATATCAGAGAGATTCCAATCCCATCGGGTAATTCAATCTCGTAAGCATTTGCCCCAAATTTCTTTAAGACCTTACATGGTCCGATTTTCTTCATTTTCAGTTTATTATATGTTCCTATCGGGAACCTTTCCTTTCTCAAATGTGCAAGGATCAAATCACCAAATTAAAATTGAAGTTGTCTCTTGTGTTGATCTGCTCTCTTCTTATATTCCTGGCTCGAACTCTGCAATCGCTCCTTCACCTGGCTGTGAAGTTCCTTCATCACCTCTGCGAAATATTCTTCACTAGCGCTCCTGATCGTAGTCTGTTCTGAATCTTTCAGCTCAAAAATTCCTCTCAACTACATGCCATAGACAATCTGAAATGGAATCTGCCCTGTGCTTCTATTAAATGAGTCGTTATAAGCAAACTCTACCTATGGTAATATGTTATCCCACTAGCTATGGTGTTCTATCACCAGGCTTCTCAGCAAGTCTCCCAGACTTTTGTTCACCACTTCTGTCTGTCCATCCGTCTGAGGATGATAAGCCAAACTAAATGACAAGTTAGTTCCCAGCTTCTTCCATAAGGTCCTCCAAAATTTTCCTACAAACTTAGTGTCTCGATCCAAAACTATGCTCCTTGGTAAGCCGTGAAGTCGAATGACTTCTTTGAAAAATAGATTCGCAATGTGAGTTGCGTCACTGATTTTCTGACATGGAATGAAGTGTGCCATCTTGGAAAATCTATCCACCACCACAAAGATTGAGTCAAACCCTCTTTGTGTTCTTGTCAACCCCAATATGAAATCCATGCTGACTGCATCCAACGGCTTCTCAGGTATGGGAAATGGTTGATAAAACCCTGCATTCTGCCTCTTGCCTTTTGAATGCTGGCAAATTCTGCATCTGTCCACAAATATTTTGACWTCCGCTTGCATTCCTGGCCAAAAATATGACTCATTTAACTTTTYGAATGTCTTGTCATGACCGAAGTGTCTGGCCAATCCTCCACTATGTTTTTCCTTCAGCAAATTCTCCTTCATGGAGCATTTTGGAATACAAAGATGTTTACCTTTAAACAGTAATCCTTCCTGGATCATGTATTCTGTCCATTGGCTTCTATCTATGAGAATTGGATTCTCAGTTGCTTCATACGCCCCTTTAAAATCTGGATCATCTCTGTACATGTCCCTAAGATCATCAAAACCCAACGTTTTGACTTTGAACTCCTACAATAGTAAACATTTCTTACTCAAAGCATCAACAACTTTGTTAGCAGTACCAGAAATATGTTTAATCACAAAAGTGAAAATTTGCATATATTCAACCCATTTTACATGTCTTTGATTCAACCTTTCCTATTGAGTCACAAATTGTAGTGCATGATTGTCACTGTATAGGACAAACTCCTTCGAGATCAAGTAATGTCTCCATTTCTTCAATGCCTATATAATAGCATAGAACTCCTTATCATAAGTGGAATATTTCACTTTCGCTTCATTCAGTTTATCATTGAAGTATGCTATCGGCCTGTCTTCTTGACTCAAGACTGCCCCTATTGCAAATCCACTTGCATCACATTTTACTTGAAATGTATTTTTGAAATTCGGCAACACCAAAATTGGTTGTTCCGTAATTTTCCTCTTCAACAGATTAAAATTCTTCTTAGCTTCTTCTGTCCAGTGAAAAGACTTATGTCTCTTCTTCACTGTATCCATCATTGATGCACTAATTCCACTGAAATTTCTGATGAACTTTCGGTAGAAACTAGACAATCCATGAAAACTCCTCACCTCAAAGATATTCTTTGGTGATGGCCAATTTTTTATTACCTCCACCTTATCTGGATCCATCCTCAACTTATCTGCAGAAATAACGAACCCCAAATAGATGAGCTATGTCTTCATGAATGAGGACTTCTTCATGTTTATCAACAACTTCTCCTGCTGTAACCTTTTCATTACTGTAGTTAAGTGTTTCAAATGTTCTGCCACTGTTTTACTGAAAATCAATATGTCATCCAGATACACAATGACAAATTTTCTGATGAACTCCCTCAGGACTTTGTTCATCAACCTCATGAAGGTACTCGGTGAATTTGTTAAGCCAAACGTCATAACAAGCCATTCACACAACCCTTCGTTAGTCTTGAAGGCTGTCTTCCATTCATCACCTTCTCTCATGCGGATTTGGTGATAACCACTTTTCAAATCAATATTCGAAAAAAAAAATTCTCCACTCAAGCAATCCATCAGATCATCCATCCTTGGCAATGGAAATCTATACCTGATGGTTATCTTGTTGATCGCCCTAGAGTCAGTACACATCCTCTAGCCTCCGTCTTTCTTTGGACTGAGTAATGTCGGAACAACACATGGACTCAAGCTTTCCCTAACCAACCCTTTGTCCAACAAATCTTGGACTTGTCTTTTGACCTCTTCATTCTCCTGCGGCGTCAATCTGTACATGGATTTGTTTGGAAAAATAGCTCCTGGTATGAGATCAATGTGATGACTCACACTTTTGCGATGGCAACGAACGAGCTAGTTTTTCCACTACTATATCGGCAAACTCTTTCAGCAGCTTTTGGATTTCTTCTGGTAAATCATCCACTCTTGTGCTGGTCAAAACAATTCTAGGCTTCCTGACCACAATGAATTGTGGATCCTCCTTCTTCTTGAACTTTTTAAGAAGTTCCTTCCCACTCATGAGAAGTACAGTGTTACTTACTTCAGGTTTCACCTCCTTATCCTTGATTGGAAGCAACATGTGAGTCCTCCCATTCTTCTCTAGGGTATAAGTGTTCATTCTCCCATCATGAATCACATTCATGTCATATTTCCATGGTCTACCCAACAATAGATGACAAACATCCATAGGAATAACATCACAAAGTATCTTATCGTTATATCCTCCTATCTTAAATTCAACTAAACATTGTTTAGTGACAGTTACCTGATGTCCTTTTTGTAGCCATGAAACTCTGTATGGGCTTGGATGATCAATCGTCTCCAGCTCCAGATTTTCTACCATCTTCGTTGAAACGAGATTGTCTGTGCTACCACTGTCCACAATGACCTTGCATACCCTATCCTTGGTCTTGCAAGCAGTTTGAAAAAGTTTGTTTCTTTGGACTGAAATCTCCACCTCCTTCTTTGGCGTCAAAAGAACTTTTCGCATCATCACCGATCTTCCGCCTTCAACATCTTCTTCCTCAATATCTCGCCTTTGCGCTTCAGCGATGTGAGTCTCACCTCCTTCTTTCTTTCTTTCTGTACATTCATAAGACTTGTGTCCACCCTTTCCACACGTGAATCATTTTATTACTCCACCTCTTCCTGTTTCTCTACCTCTAGTACGAGGAAACGTGTTATTATTAGCATAATCTCCTCTCTGTTCAGTATGTTGCCCTCTATGTTCAGCATATTGCCATCGCTGTGAGCTTCCACCTTTCTCAGTTCTAGTCCGAGTTTTCTTCCAGTCCTCTTTGGGTTTCTGATTTTTATCTTGGGCAATTGATTTGCCTTTGGGCTAACTTTTGCCTCGGCTTCTTTGACCCTGCTTTCAGCTCAGCTTCTCTTCARCTTTTAGAGCCATCTGATAAGAATCTTCCACCATTCGGATGGTCATCATGCTCATCTCATMTTGAATGTCATATCTCAGGYCATTCATGTACTTGGAAACTTTTTCATCATGGCTTTCTCGATAACCTGCCCTGATGTTCAGCCTGTAGAATTCTTCAATATATTCTTTCACTGTCATCAGCTTCTGTCTCAAGTTTTGCATTCTTCGAAACAGAGTAATTTGATAATCTCTGGGGATGAATTTCGCCTTCATCTTCACGACCATCCTATCCCAACTCTTGATCTTCTGCTTGCCTTTGCAGCGTCTGTCAGCTTGTAGCTCATCCCACCACAATGTTGCATGTCCCTTTAATCTCATGATAGCATGTTTGACCTTCTTGTCCTCTTCGACATATTCATAGTCAAAATATGTGTCTAGGGCTCTAATCCAATCTAGAATCTCCTCTACATCCAGATTCCCCTCATAAAATGGAATGTCCATCTTGGCTCTTGCACCCATTCTTGAAATAGCTCTAATCAGGCATTTGTTGGCTGCATCTTTGGCTGCAACTTCTTCCCCTTCATTTTCAGCCTCAATTTCACTTTCAAAATCACTAAGATCCCCAACACCGACTATGCACCTCTGTGTTGTATCCATGTCTTCAAGTCTGGCACGTAGGTCACACATCTCTCTCTCCATGGCTGGATCAGGCATATGCCTACCCCTTCTTCTCAGCAGCATTTCCCTGTCCTCTGGTGGATCAGGTGTTTTCCTATCTCTTCTTCTCGGCGACATGGTGAATTCTCCTTTTCCCTACTACAAGAATCAAAGAAACCTTTATGCACTCTGATACCAAGCCTGACAGAGCCTCCCAACCCACAGGTCATAAGTCCACGTACATAGGATCTTTCCTCTTCCACTGGCCTGAAGAGCTCTCAACAATTGGCTCTTCTATTCCCCTTTCAGGAAATCTGCACCCACAAATAAACTTCGAGAAATTTCCCCCTTTATACTTCAGGAGATCATACTTCATGATTTCATGAATCCAGTGGTCAAGCACCTTGTTTCTTAAACCCCCGAAACCCGAATTTTTGAAACTCCGATGTGCTCGCAAGGTTGAATTTTCAATAACCCTTCATTCCATCGGGATTTTGGACTTCGCGATTTCACGAATCCTGATGCGAAATTTCGGGACTTCACCCCACGAAATCCTGAAATGGTCAACGAAATTGACTTCTCTGTCAGTAGTGCGCCACTTGTCCGACTTGCCGATTCCTATGGCCCACATGCTCCTTCCGCCCTTCGGGACTTTGCACTTCATGATTTCGCGAGTCCTGACGCAAAGATTTTGGGACTTCAACTCACGAAACTCCGAAATAGAAATCCATGGGAAAATCCAATGATTCCTGTTGGATTGAAATCTATGTCTCTACTTCTCCTGAGCTTGAACCCCTTGAAAACACTCGCCATAACTCCCCTTCTTCTTCATGAGATCTGACGGCTCACGGGACTTCGCAAATTCTCCATAGAGAATTCCAACCGTCCGTCTCTTCCCTTGAGAAATTCTGCACAACTAAAGAAAGTATCTCTCTCTGTGGAACTTGTCCTATTGCGGCATGACATCACTGTCTTCCTTTTCAGTCTTTCAAGGTACTTGGCCTCTTGCCTCCCTTCGACCCCTTCAAAGGTTCAAATCCTTCTGAACTTTTCCACGACTTCGAGTCTTTTAGAAAAACCCTTGCTCGCACTCCTTGCAACAAACCTTCAAACACTTTCAAGTGTTGAACTCCCTTCGACTCTGTGCAATCCCTGCAGTAACAGTCTCTCAATACTTCACTCAAGTTACAAAAACTGAATCTCTACTCAGCCTGCGCACACCTTGCACGGCTTCTGTGCTCAACTTGCACTTTTGAGGAAATGAGAACAAAAGCTACTCCTTCTGAGATTTCAGAGACAAGCCTCTGAACCCTTTGTCAATGCACTCCTTGCGGACATTTCAACTGCACTCCTTGTAGGAACTCTTGCTCAGATAGAGAAACAATTGAAACTCATTTTCCTTACTCTCTCTCTCTCATATTTCAAATATTTAACAAGAAATCGTTCATACATAGCATAAAAGCAATTGCATGACAGAAAGAGTAAAACATTCATGAGCATAACATTCAAAAATGCATACACAGAGAATATTTGAACACCATGAGTCTGAATCAAAGCCTTCTTGTATTAATCCATAACTTCTGTACATGGAATTCGTCTACACAGCTCTCTGCTTCTTCTCTTCTATGCTCTATTCTCTCAATTGGCATAATCTCCTCTTCTCCTATTCTCTTCTATGTTACAATACACAATGAGGGTGTCTATATCCTGTTTCCCTCTTTCATTCTAAACTGTCTAATCTACGCATTAATTTCTATCTACTTTCATTAACTACTATAAATACCTTCTACCTACTAAGGACAAGAGCAGATCACTCAAGGTCCGTTTACATTTTACAAGTGTGCCTCCACTTGATGACTTCATTAATGTTTCAAGACATTTTCAAAATTTGCGCTAAGCGCTTTTCCAACTGTCTTTTGTCTCCACGCTAGCTCTCTTGAGATGCTCCTACATCACTCATCACCATGATATTCCCTCTTTCACCTTAATGCATGCCACTCCTTCCACACCCTTCATTTCCCCCAACTTGGGAATTCACTTTGGCACTCTTCCGGTTGCATCAGCTTGCTGTAACAAGACCTGAAAGGTGACGGATATGCTCAACATGACCTCATGGGAGTACTATCCATTTAATTTAGGCAATGTGAGTAGTACTAGAATTAATAGAGTGTATGATATCAGTTCGTGTGCACATTCAAAGACGGCTAATTGAAATTGTCCTCAGAATCTCCAACAGATGATGGATCATATCAAAAGAAGCATGGTGCATCAATTAGTCTTATTTCATATTCTGAATAAGAGTGGGAGCTCTATCCCTTCTCTGAGTGCAGATATTGGCTCTTGCAATATTCAGACAGGCAGTGAAAGAAATCTCAAAAAAATGAGAAGGAGCACAGGAAGTCATTGCACCATCTCAGTGGAAGAACATAATGAACTCGTAAATGCGGTGAAAACTCTACAAATTAACCTTAGAGACTTGTCAACCCAAGTCCTAACAATAAAAAATATTACCATCCAGCAACGGGAAGAGCACCAGCGGACAAGGGACGAATGTGAGGCACTAAGGAAACAACTAGCTAATCTCCAATTCAGGGCTGGGCTTGTTTCACCTTCGGCTTCCCCAACATCTTCTGTAGCCATCTTCAATGAAGCCTCTTCTCCTGAACCTCAACCTCAAAGACTGGACATAAATCTGAGGTAACCAATAGAAGAAGAACCTCTAGCACCGGACGAGAACAATGTATAAGTGTATGCTTTGTTTAATAGTGTTTTTGTTAGGCTCTTATTGCAAGATTTTCACTGTAAAAACTTTGGTTGGATTTAGAATATTAGAAAGTATCGCCTATGCTCACCACCTATCTACTGGGAGCCTACAAGGAGGCACATTTTTTTATTACAGATCCTACAAAATACTTTTTGTACTTCTCTTGCGATTATTCGCAATCTTTTAATATAAATTTTCTCTAGTTTCTGTTAAAAAAAAAAAAACTTTGTTGTGCAACTAAAACATTAATTAAATTCAATATTTGTTGTGTAATTAAATTATTGATTAAATTTAATTAATAATAAATAATGGGAATATCCTTACCAATGGTTATAGTTGTCTTTATTATATTGTAGGAGGCGTTGTTACTTGGATACACATTTTTATTTTGAACTTTCTTTTCCAAGAAAAAATTACCATTTCTATTCATTATCTAAAAGAAATTACATTCTTTATGTGTTCATGCACTTTACAAAAAGAGTGGGCTTGGAGAGGCCCCTCTAAAAACACTAATCTATAGATAACTACAAAAAATCAACTAAATGTCTTATCATATCTCAAAACAAGATTGTTAGTCAAAGATCATATGTATATTGTTTATTCATGGCATTTAAACCTTGCCTAAAATATGTTGGGAATAGGCCCTTTATGATTTCTAATACTTTCGGAACATAGAACCACAAATGTAAAATCTATAACAATGTTAAGTAAAGACAACTAGACATTAAAATTCACCTTATACAACATATCAAATTCAAGTTTTAGAGATAATGTGAATTCCATCCTTTACTTCCTCCATAATCACTAGCCCTTTGGTTACCTATTGTCCTTTATTTGAGAGTGCATCTACTTCTACATTGTGCTCTCTATAAACATGTGTGAATGAGATGAATTCAATTAGAGAAACCGCCTCCTTCAGTTGAACTCCTATGGGCCTCAGTGATATGTTTAAGATTTGACAATGCCCTTCATCCACTAAATAACCAAACTAGACTCTCCATAAACTAGTAATCATTTGATGTTCATTTCCATACCTTTTTTTAGAAGGATTTTCGAGGCCAAGAATTATGCATTGTTATTTAAGCCTCAGGATCCCTAAACCTACTTTAAAATTTATGTAATGATTATATGGAAAAAAAAATGTAACACCCCCAACACTAGTGTAGTTTTATTGGCCTTGTGTCTCTTGATCAAAGAATCCCCACACATGGCTTTTATTTATAGCCAGATCCACCAGATTTCTATCTATGTTTTTTCTTACACTCCTTCAATAGGTTGAAGTAATTTCTTTGATTTATAGGTAGCATTGAAGGGGTAGAATAATTTTCTCCTCTAAGACCATTGAGTTCCTTGCCAACCAAAATCCCCATATATTCAAGAAAGGCACTGCTTCGAATTCTTTTAGTTCCTTTTTGGTCATCCAACATTTTAAACAATCCTCCATTGAATCACCTATCCATCCATCCTTAACTCTAGTTAGAACATGCACTTCAGAACAAATTTTCTTAGAACGTACAAGTGATTTATTATTTCTTCACTATCTCTATAGAGAATACAAATTCTTGAGGCTTGTATAACTCTTTTGTCCATAATATCCCATCTTAGAGCCTTATTTTTTATGTCCAACCACGTGAAAATGTGTTTTTTATTTGGGGCCTTTATCCTTCATAGTATATTCCACCATTTTGGTTGATTGACCCCTGAATGAAAAATAGCATGATACCCTAATTGCACTATGCACACACCCAAGGTTAGGTTTCCTGGCCAAGCAATAAAATCTCCTTCTTCCCCTATTCTAACATGGTTTCTAGTTAAATTGTCTACATGTTTTCCATGCTTTTGTTAAATCTCTTTCTAACCTTAAATTAGCCTTTAACCAACCTTGTTTTTGTATGTTCGTGGAATTTTCATCCACTATCTGATTGAGAGTATAAATCACTTGATCTTATATTACCTCCAACAATCTCTCTAGCATCTTGTATGCATTTATATTCCCAATCCACAGACCTATACCCACCCTCACTTATTCCCCATTTCCCACTTTACAAACTAACCAGTTTCCTATCATTGGGATTGCTTGCACTATGAGCTTTCCAATTGTATAGATACATGTTCAATGCTTTTCCTTGTGCTTCTTATCTAGTCTATCTTTGTTTCAAGTGCAATATACTTATATGCAATGGTTTTATTCCAAATACCTTCATCTATAATTTCCCTCCATAAGATCTTGTCTACTAAAGATTCCCCAAAGATATGGATATTATTTTATCCCCATCCACCCTCCTTAGATTTTGATATATATTTCATTTTTACTAGATGAATGCCTCCATTTTCTCTCTTTCTTATCCACAAATTTAAAAACATTCTTTCTAATCTTCTCTAGGACCCCTTTAGGAATATATGCTAGGGAATGCCAAAAGATTGGAATAGCCTCTAGAACAAACTTTACAAAGGTAAGTCTCCCCCAAATTGATAGCCATTTGTTACACCAATGATTGATTCTTACCTCAATCTTCCCTATTAGTTAATTCCACTCTCTTTTTCCATATCCATTTGGTTTTAGAAGAAAACCTAAATGTTTAAAATTAAGTTTGGATCTATATTCGAAGATGTGTATTCTTATATGGAAATCTCTAAATTACCCTCCTTCCATGGTCCTCATCCAAACCATTAAATGAGATTGTTGACTTTTGAGTATTTATTTCCATTCTAGTTGCAGTTTTGTACAAATCTAGGATTTCCTAAAACTTGTTTTCTTCCATTATTGTTCCATCACTGAAGAGAAACACATCATCTACAAACAACAAGTGAGATAAAGATA
>ML927169.1:0-10819 GCA_009831015.1 Picea engelmannii | reverse complement strand
TTTTTTTGAGTTCTCTTTGGAGGCAATGATTTGAATGTTAACTGTTTTTTTGGTATCTGAGTTCGGTACTAGTTCATAACTGATGCCCAATAGTAGCTGCGTACTGGCAGGGTTCTGAATAATGTTCATATAGCTTTCTGGACTTTAGCTGTGTAAGAACTTCAATCAAGTGAAGATGAGTTGGCTTCTTAGTATTACTTGTTTCCCTGCATTGTAGGTCCTCGAAATGAAGGTGACTGGACATGCCCTAGCTGTGGCAATGTAAATTTTGCATTTAGAACGACTTGCAACATGAGGAATTGTTCTGCATCTAAACCGGTTGAATATCCATTGGTAAGTTTCTGCTATACACTCAAATTAATGCAATGCTGCTGTTCCATATAGGAAGAGTAGAAGTTTTGTCTAATTATTTACTTCCAATTGTGTACATAATTTATATTAATAATTTGAAGTTATGGCAATTTGATTTTGTATGAAAAACACGGAGAACTGATAACACATTATAGCCAAGGCAAGATGCCTGATAAACAAAGCATCTGTGTAGTTTTCGTTTCAGGTTTTTCATCATTCTAGTCTGAATCTTGTAGAGAAAATCAGGAAGGTTTTATGTTTGTTTGCTTATATGAAGAGAAAATGTTGACATGAACATTGTTGTAAGATTTTAGGATCCTGTCTCACTTGAATTGTTTTGTTTATATTTTCTGATTATTGGTCTCATGTTGTCAGAAATCTGTGGGAGGGCCCATTCCAACTCCTTATGGGCATGCTCAGTCATCGATATATATGGGTCCTCCAGTTGGTGCAACATCTATGTATATTGGTAGTCAAGGCATGGCACCTGCATATGGTTCATCTCTTCCCTTTGGTGGAGCATCTGGTGTACATTATGATATGCCGTATTCGGGAGCATCTGCAGTACCTTATGACTATGGTTCACATGTCCCCCCAAATGGTCCATACGGGGCTTTACACATGCCATCATCATATGCACATGGAGCAGTTATTGGTACAGGTATTACAATGCATTGAACTTACGGAAGCTTCTAGTTCATCCTGTTTGTATTGAACTTGTTTCCTATCTAGTCTTATTCTTGTGATATCTATGATATTCTAGGTACTGGGTATGGTGCTGCCCCTATCATGGATGGGTATGGCATGGGAATGCCTATTGGTCGGGGTGCTTTGGTAGGTCACTAAGACTCGTGTATATGAAAGGAAAGAATTTTCATTTACTTGGTTTTCAACTTCTCTCTGTACATTGTTATTGGAATTTGTTTGGACATAACGACTGTCAATTGTTGTTGTGCGTTTTATTTATTGTTAAATCTGTGTCTGCCATTGTTTTTCATCTTCTTGGAATAATTTTGTTTACTTGCCTTTGAATTCCTATTACATTATCCTTGGACCCCATGAATTCTTTTCCTGAATTCTGTTGTTCTGTTTGTTGCTAAACTTATTTGAATTCTTAGATTATCCCTGGACCTCATGAGATCCATCCTTTTTACTTGATGTAGTTTTTATCTGAATGTCTTGTAAGGCTTTCTAAAATTGTTCTATGGATATTCTAGAGGTGTAAATGTAACTTCTTCCATGAGTTATTTTGAATAGAAATTACCATTGCATGACTTTGCAAGTGCCATAGTTAAACTGCTACTTGGACCAAAACATTGCATTTACCCAAGTTGTTGCATGAAATATGACTTTATTCTTTTCCTTGTGGACACCCAGGGTTTGAGGCCTGGTGCTTTCCCTGAAGAAAATGGTTCTCGAAAGCGAAGGGGAGGTGAGTTTATTTTAAATGATTTTCCAGGAAGCTTTATGTGTTACTGTATTGCCAAATGTTTAGCAGAGATCTAAGTATTTTTGTTCTCTTTCTCAGATGGTTTATCTGATGGTGATTGGGTCTGCCCTAAATGTGGCAATACTAATTTCTCTTTCCGTACAATTTGCAACATGAGGAAGTGTGGTACGCCAAAGCCAACAGAGAATGTGAGTTTCCCTTTATAGTTTGAAGAGTTTTTTTCAGTGTTGCACCTTGTTTCTGGGTTGTGGGAGTGCAGGAGTGGGGAAATGCACATGGGGGATGTGTGGAGACAGCCCTCAAATTTTAGGGAAATTCATGGGGGATGGGTGGACCCGAGGGGTCCCTAGCATACGGGGCCAAAAATAAAAATCCCAACATAACAATTAATCCTATGTAAATTCATCATTGTACAATGGATTCTTTGCTTGCATAGGTTTTTTACTTCTATGTTTTTAATATTTTTGGGTTTTCTGGACAAAAATCATGGGGGCTGCCCAGGTGTCCCATTTTTTTGGGGGCAAGTGGGGGGTGTCTAGAACTCCCCCCATTTTGCAAAACACGTCTTGCACATTGTGAAACGTTTTGCTGTGTGTTTCTGAGTTTGCAAAATGTGGGGTGTGGTGAAATGTTTTGCTGGGTGCCCCCCTCATCTTGTGGGTGTGGGAAGTGCGGGGTGTGCCCCTGGCCTTGCAGAATGAGTTCTCGTGGAACACTGTTTCTTCTAGAGGTTTAAATGTATTTGTTGGAGTCATTACATATGCTAGCTTTGATCAATTGAATGTAGTCACTTCTGTAGCATAGCTGTTACGATGAAGTCTTTAACAATGGTTTATAATTTAAACTTTCATTTTGAATTTTAACTGGTTTTTTATGACACTAATGACAATGAGCATGTGATGTTTGCTTTGTTATGAACTTACAAACTGTTGCCGTCTTTTTTTCAGACTTCTAAAACATCGAATGGCACTACAAAAAATTCATCCAGTAAGTCACTCTTGCCTGATATCTAGATGCGCCATATACACTGTTCTGGTTAAAATCCTGACTTATATTAAATCTTTGTATTTTGCTAATGTCATTTCTGCCATCATGTATTCTTCAGAGACAACACCACCTGAAGGCAGCTGGACTTGTGAGAAGTGTGGTAATATTAATTATCCTTTTCGAACCAAATGCAACAAATCAAACTGTGGTGCAGACAAGCCATTGGATAAAAAACCTTCGGATAAAATTCAATCAGATAAGGATCAGGTTGGTTGCAAGTCATGTCTTTTTGTTGACTCTTGTTTTCATGTGAATAAATGTTGAAGTTGTTTCAAGAGTTTCAATGACTACTGTAACTATTTGTTTATTGCTGTTGTTGTATTTGCCCTCAACACTTGCAATTGTTTGCTTGTTATTTTGAATGATTTTGATTATAATACTATGTTATACTGTCATTATTCTGTTACACTGTTAAAAACTATGGTCATTGATTTTCCATTTTGTTACTGTTCCAGTGAGTGCTTTTTGCACTTTGGGTCCGGAGGTCCAGAGTTGTCGTCAGCATGCTCACTTATGGGTCTGAAGTCAGTTAAATGTCCTGGTGCGGCTGTTGTCGTCACGTCCATCTTTTCTCACCTTAGTCAAGTTTTATCAGCAGCCAATCAATTTATGTGACTTAGCAACTATGGAGTGGATTCTGGTCCCCAGAGGATCTTGGTACTGTCAGTTGTCTACAGTTTGAGTTGTATTGAATCATCTACTGGTTCTTTCAAGGTTGCAGGTTGTTATGCATGAACGTTTGACCTGGTATTATTTAGAAGAGTTAAGATTAGTATTAAGGGTTAGATACGTTGACCTAGTAGAGATCTTTTGAGTTTTTAGTAAACAGAACTGTGGAACATGTTTGAAGTATACTTCTTTTCCAATACTGGTACCGTAGTGAATGGTATAATTGCAGAAGTTTTTATCCACTATCTTTCTAGGACCGTGAAGTAACTTTTGTGTTTCTAGGATTGTGAGATGAGTTTCTATTTAGTGGTGTCGTTTTGTTTTGTTTGAATGTTTCACTGTAGAGAATCTGTTAGGAGTTTTTGATCTTTGATGCATAATGCATCTTATGCTGAAGCATAACACAGCTTATGCTCAAGCATAACACATCTCTGGAAGCAATCAAAGTGTCTTGGTTCTAGTAATTTGAGGCATGTATGGTAGGTGCAATGCATTAGATAGGATGTTTAATTGGTTAAGGATGTTGAAGGATTTATTCCCCTGATGATCTTTAGTAATACGATGAGTTGTTGTTGACTGAACTCTGGGGTTGTCTACACCGAAGATCTGTCTTCACCTTCCCCCCTTTTGTTCCCTGATTATTAGGGTGTTCTGGATATATGGTAGCTGTGATGACATTGCCTCGTGACATTTTGATTTCTTTCCTTGTGCATTTTTTGGATGTCCTAAGGTATGTTATTCTATCCTGGATGTCCTAAGGTATGATATTCTATCTCAACATACAGTCCTTGTTCATTGATTGTAGTTAAAGCTGCTACATCAGACTGTTTATTTTTTTTATAAATTTGCCTGAAAATGTGCCACTTGAACCTTTTCAACAAACTCTGTAATGGTCTTTGAATTTTGATTGATTGTTCATTGAACTTCTGGCATTGATTGTTGAAAAAGAATATTGTGATGAAGATAATCAATTATTTGTTTTTGAGCATCTGGTGTAGATTACTCTAGAAGTATTGTTATTATGTTTAGTTTAGTTTGTTTTCTTGTTGCTGAGTTCTTTTTGTTCATGGAGGAAGAGATGCTACCAAATTTTGAGTTATATATTTGCAAATATGAAATTTGACTCACAGTTGATTGAGTTTGAGAAGTAAACACACGACTATGAAGCATGGCAATTTAGATTAGGATGTGACATTTACCGGTGGTGGGCTGGTTGTTGAAAACTGAATGGATCTGAAGATATCATCGGCAGTGAAAATATGATCTGAATTCCGTGGATATGTGTAAAAATTATTATGATATATATATTTTAATGATCTTAAATTAAATGAGAAGATCATTCATGAAAAATTCGGGGTTTAGAGTGGGAGCTTATTTAGTTATCAAAATATCAGTGAAAATATTAGAATATATGTTTGCCTCTCTTCTGGTGTTGAATGAAAATCCCTTGAAAATTTGTCTCTAGTTTTAGATAAGTCCCCTCATTTTTCTTTGCAAATTATTGTAGTCATTGGCCACTTATGAAAGGAGTAGGCATCTCGAAGTGAACTAGAAATAAAAATGCACCATTTAGAATATAAATACTAATAGCAGAGCGACAAAGGCAATTATCTCGTTCGTTTATTTATTTCTCATTTTGTCTGGTCGTATTGTGTTCGTGAGCTCAAAATTGTATTAGAAATCAATTGTTACTATTAAATCCATTGAGCTTTATCATTAGAAATCAATGATTACTATTTGATAAATTAGAACCTTTGATAGATAATAAACTGATTGGTCATGGAAGATGAAATACCAGCAAATGAAAGAGGACGACTTTTACGTACCTGGTAATATACTAACTTGCCTTTAAAAAATGGTGTAATATAAGAGGTCATCTCTGACGATTTACTAAAAATAAAATGTGAAAATCMTGTTAGAAACGATTTMTCAAGTTTAAATTTGTAAGCTGAGTTATTTTCAAGTTGTACGATCAAATTTAATTTTGTTCATTAAGTTTTAAATTTGYAAGCSGAGTTATTTTCATGTTCTATGATCAAATTTAATTTTGTTCATTAAGTTTTATCGAAAATATTTGAGTGCTCAGTGTGAGAAGTTTGGTTTTTTAAATTTTTATCTAGAGTACATATCTCGTCCTCAGAGAGTGTTTAGATGTTTGTGTTTTTTCTATGGCGTGGGGCAGCCAATAGAGTACATCTAGAGAGAGCACATACACCTTTGAGCGCTCACATACTGTGAGATGTTTGATTTTCCATGGTGTTGGGCAGCCAATAGATTAGACGAATGGAGGAAAAGTAGAAGAATACGATCAGAATGGGAGGAGTTCAGAAGAAATAAAGGAACACAGTCAGAAGAGGAAGAAAACCATTGAATGAAATATTCCCTGCAAAGTGGATATCCATATTAGTGAGGGGTGAGGTAAAGGTTGAATATTTTCCAAATCCATGGTTTAGTTGGTTTCTGAGCAACAGCATTGCAAGTTAGACAAGTTACAGCGAGGGTATTGATGATGCGTTATGGACTACGATGCAAGCTAGTGATGCATTAAAAAGCGAAATATATTTTGACAAGGACTTGGGCATTCTTTATGGAATTCATTCTCAAATCATTTGAAGGCTGATGGAATCATTTCAAACTTGTGACAAATGGATGCATGAGGAAGCTATTTAGAGCCCACGCATATAACAAATCTGAGCCAATGCTGCGTGGAGACATTGAGAGCCCCACGCATAGAACAAATCTGAGCCAATGCTGCGTGGAGACATTGAGAGCTCACTCATGTAACAAATCTGAGCCAATGCTCCGTGGAGACATCGAGAGCCCACGCATGTGTAACAAGCTGAGCCAAGGTTGCGTGGAGGCATGGAGAGGCCTGCGTGGAGACATTGAGAGCCCACACATATAACCAATATGTTGTTTGTAGATGGAGGAATTTATATAAAGGTGCCATTTATTAGAGATTACATTCCAAAAAAGGTCCTATGATAACAAGAAGCGAGTGGATTCCACTTTTTTCATCATTCAAAGTTTTTGAAAATATAAAAGTAAGAATATATTCGTGGACCACCCAAATTTGTATATAATTTGTTTGTTAATTTTTTATAGTTTTGTATTTTGGATGGTATTGCATCTTCATTGTGTAGATTTCAAATGAGATTACATTCAAATATATGGAGTTTTTGAAAGGAATTTATTAAACTAGAAATAGAAAAATATAATCAAATTAAGAACAAACATTGTGTAGATTTCAAAGGAGATTACATTCAAATATATGGAGTTTTTGAAAGGAATTTATTAACTAGAAATTAAAAAATATAATCAAATTAAGAACAAACATTGTGTAGATTTCAAAGGAGATTACATTCAAATATATGGAGTTTTTGAAAGGAATTTATTAACTAGAAATAGAAAAATATAATCAAATTATGAAAAAACTATATAAGTAGATCAGACGTTACATCCAATGGGGTTGGCGTTACATGCATGACTAAAATAAAATATTGGAGACCATGCCAAAGACATTTCATAAGCATAAAACATTTAGGGTGTTAAAGCTATATGGTGCAAGAGTATGGGGGGGAGATTTCTTACTTTTCGTCAAATAAAAAAGGTGTGGGGTGCCAAATACTACGAGGTGGGTGTAGTAACATAGGAAAACATATATTGGAGATTTGTTAAGTAGTTCTGATATTAAATGGATTTGTGAAAGCTTAAATAATTGTATGTTAGGTCTATCATTATTCGAACATTTGTATGTTAGGTTTATCATTGTTCATAACATGTGTTGTTTTTACCATGTAGAATTTAAGTTGTATTATGACATTTTTCTTATTTTTGACAAAATTATTGGACAAAGCACCCTAACCATAATTTAATATTATTGTTTGTAACATGTGTTGTCTTTACCATGTAGAATTCGAGTTGTACTACAAAGCACCATAATCATAATTCAATTAGTGGGTTTAAGAATACAAAGCACCATAATCATAATTCAATTAGTGGGTTTAAGAATAGCACAATGTGACCATTATTTCGACTAAGAATCTATTGCTTATCCAAATTATATATTGTCATGCACGCATAGCACAACATCAATGGTATGGAAATAATTGATGATAATCATCTAATTAAAGAGGAACCATTTCTATATTTATGATAACCATGCATGATACACATTTTGATACACATTGTTTTGATGTAATCTATCCATAGTTGAATCTATCAAACATCGAAAGGAATCAAATTTTTTAAGGTGTATTTTTTTTATCATTTAATTTCATGTCATATATTGATTTCTTCATATTATATGATAAAAAAATTACACCTTTAGAAATTTAAAATTTGTCATGTAATGTAATGTTATATTACGTGGCAACATCTCCTCCATATTGTGTTGTAGAGCACCTTGCTACTCTCGGTGCAACAAATGCTTTTCAAATGTATTTGCATTTTATAAGAGGAAGCAATTGTGTTATGTAAAGTTTGTGTAGATGACGTGGAATCCTTGGAGGGGGGGGGGGCAGGTGAATGCATAATTGACAATTATGTTAAACCTTGGCAATGCGCAACATTGAGTTATAAACCTTGTATGAGGTGTATTTGAAAGAGACACATTCTTGTCCATTTGTGCTAGAGTTTTTGATATTCTTATGAAAGTTAATAGTTTTATGTGCATTGTAGTTCATTTAAAAAAAGGTAATTATATATATTTTATTTTGAATTGGATCTATTATTTTTTGTTGTCTTTTGCAAGTGATTTCTTCTTTGTATTTTTATTGTGCACCTTGACGACTTTTAAAGTTTAGAAATGTCCTCAGATTTAGCTTATTTGTCTTGTAGCAACATATTATAGTGCTCCAAGAATAATTTTTATAGATTTTGATCTACCTCTCTATTCCATCAAACATCCTTAGCATTAACCCCACTCAAAATACTTTGACCAAAACAAATGACCCACTGATCATAAAAGGTAAAATGTAGATTATATTACAGTGATCCAATAATCATTTTTATAGATTTCAACCTACTTGTCTATGCTATTAAACATCCTAGTGATTCAAAATGATTCATAGATCATAGAAGGTACCATGTAGATTCAAAGGAGAGCACATCTCCCTTGAATTCTTGAATAACCAAGGTACTTTTAGCAGAGAAAGAGCATCTTTAGAAAGGGAATTTGCCTTTGAATTAGATTCTCGAAAAATGTAGGGCCAAGTTTGTGATTTGACACTCATAATCCTAGTTCGTCAACAACTTGGAGTCCACAATTATTTGGAGATGTTGAACACCTTAGTCTATAGCAAACTTCAACAAAACTATAGTGCAAAGAATTCAACTCTATTATTAGTAAGCCTTACACCATATTTGAAAGAGAAAAAATGATGTGATATGAAAGGATATGCCTCTTAGGATTCCTTGGTATGCACCATCAAAGAACCCCTAAGGTTTAGAGTCATCTATCACATGCTCCTTTATACACTCTTGGGATTCATTGGTATGCACCATCAAAGAACCCCTAAGGTTTGGTTTAGAGTCATCTATCACATGCTCCTTTAGAACCCTTTTTTCCTTTAGTAGCCTAGGGGCCTTTCTATGTTTCACAATTCCTTCTTAAGGAGGAATCCATATATCATATATAATCATCTATATAATCATCTTCTTGTTGTATTCAAAAATCTATAATTGTCTAACAATTGTCATCTTATACATAACTCATAGATATTCATCCCCTCAAGGAGAGTATTCACACAACACATCTTTCTATTAGTGTGTTAAAAAGTGTTGCTAAAGAACTTGATTCTTTGGAGAATGGTTTCATATGTTACATCCCGATGATTATTTTTTTTTAAAATGATCATTAGATGTAATATATAAAGTCATTCTCCAAAGCTTTGAGTTAGTTAGCAACACTTTTAAACACACTAATAGAAAGATGGAGACACAACCCTTTTCCTAAAAAAAATTTGCCAATGACTTGGATCCAACATACATAGGTCTCTCTAGACACGATGAAAATAAATGTCTTTGCTGCACTTGCACTAAAAGAACATGAAAAAAATGAAATGTTTGATGCACAAAGATAAAATATGCACCTTATTGAAAGATAATGATGATAATGGTTATGTATATGAAAATGTACAATATTAAAGTGTTATTTGTTGATGTCCACACTTCAAGCAATTTTATCTATTGTCAATATAGCCATTGGTCATAATAGCTCATATAAGTTTCATGCCAATCATATCAATGAAGAAAACAAAGGTAAATAAATGGAAACTGTCAATGGTGGATAATGAACGAATGATCAACATCATTCCATTAAGCTTTATCATGTAAACATATAAGAAGAAAGCAAAGGTTGTGATGAAGAAATTAAAGGGCCTAAAATAGCATAGTAGGAATAAGAAGTAGAGGCCAAGGATATTGCAAAGGAAAAGGGAGCTATGCAATAGGATGAAGAGAGTAAGAAAAGAAAGAGAGAAAATGGTTGAGAATTGAAGACTCTTGAGTAGAAAAAAAGGAGTAGCTGAGAATGTCCATTCAGGGCAAGCCCAACCAAAAAGAATAGGTACATCTTCCCATTATGTTTGTTCTTATTCCTCTCTCTATAAAACAATTGGAACTTTCTCTCCTTGGTTGCATTTGGAGGGATCCTCTGCATACTTGGTGTTGGTTCTTCATAGACATCTAGCTCTCTATCTTGCTATCTTGCTAGTTAGATGCCATTCAACCTCTCGACTTAATTGACCCTACCATTCTACTTAGAGAAGAAAAAAAGAGAAGAAGGGTCAAGAAGAGTTGGCCTAGAAGCCTTATTTCGAAAGGAGACTAATGGAGCAAATGACACAACGAATGAAGGCCATATGAGTTCATATGAGGCAAAGACAAATTCAAGGTAAATTTGTAAATAGGGTGGGACCCTAAATTTAAAAATCAATTATATGATTCCAAGCTTGAGGAAACCATGGGAACCTAGATCTTCCAAAATTCATATCAGACCTTTCCATTTTTGATTTTGCAAGTTCCAGGTTAGAGATCGTAGTCACCCCTATAATTTCAACAAATTAATTTTGTAGATTAGGTATTTGTGGGCCTAGATGAAGCCATACAAGGGTTTTGCTGGGGCATGTAGTTATTGAGGGTTTTCTTGTGTTGCATGTGTAGGAAAATCTTTGATAGTTGTTGTTTCTCACGTGTATTGGTGGGCCATTTCACATGCATGCTAGTTGTGCATCTATTTGATGAACATATGTGCTACACTTGCATCTATCAAGGAAATAATTCATGCTCCTAGTATGGTAG
>WSFP011611738.1:0-13120 GCA_009831015.1 Picea engelmannii | reverse complement strand
AGAAACCAAGTCAAAGAACTGGGCATTTCAAAACAACAAATATTGTATATTTTTAGGGATCGTAGAAATGGACAAGAACTATCATTGACCAAGAAATACATCTCCATTGACAGGTGCATCCATCCCCAGATTAGTCAAAACTATATGGATAGGTGGTATATGATTTTTTATAAACCTCCCTACAATAACAGGAAGATTCCCTTATATTTTATGAGAAAATTATGGGATGAGTTTATTTTGGGTAAGCATGTCAACTACTTTGACATTGGTGACTTGCAGGGGGTGGGTTGAGGGTCCGCATAGGACCGAGAGAATGCCAAGTGCGACCCTTTGTTAGGTCCTCGTCCCCCAGGTGAAGTTCTAACCCCCCTACCCAGCATCCTCCTATTACATAGAACTTGCAATAGGTACAACTAGAAATTTCATCATTGACTTGTATCATAGTGAAACATAGTAGCTTTGTTGCACTATCTCGGCAGAAGGTGCATGCCAGTGACATTAATATAGGGGTTGGAGATTCAACATGCACAAGAGAGTACAGTGAGGAGAGGGCACATGTACATAACAATCGTCCATATGAACCTCATAGATGCTCGAGCTACGGGTAGACATGATATGGACCTATAGATCCCAGTCGAAAACATATATTCATGGAGGAGGTTAATATCTTATCCCTTTCTATGTTATTCATCATTATATATTTATTTTATATTTTTTGTATTTATATCAATATTTTAATGTATGTTGTTTTGCAGTTGTTACGTTCGAGTAGTAGACCCTCTACGTCAATGGATGCATCAGTGCCTAGCCCACCATTGATGAAATAGGAGAAGAAACCTATTCATTGGGTGCAACCCACACATAGGTATGTATCACATTTGATAAATTCACCATAGTCATTTCTTTATTTTATGACATACTCAAATTTTTAATGTTCTCATGTTTCTACAGAATTTGGGACTAGGCGATGCTGGGAAATATCCATCTGGGATGGACAAGTCATCTGCGTCATAGATATCATGTTTAGAGTTAAATATCGTATAATTATCAAATTGTTTGTGTTTATGTTTTTGAATTAAAATATTTGGTACTAATAGTTCATTTATTAATATGTATGCAGGCTGCATATATATCTTCTAGATATATTACTATTGCACTCCCTGGGCACCTGGGTGTTTCTTCTGGTTTACCTTTATCTAGTCCTAGGGGGTTGCAATCACTTGTACAACCTGTGAGGGTCCATCACAACCCACCCTCAACATTAGTCTTATTGCACACATTCTCAGTCGATTCACACATAGGGCACCCATCCGCACCACCTGTATACCACCCACCCAACCACCATTTCCATTGGCCCATTGATGGAGACTACCATAGTAGAGGTTGTCTCAGAGTAGGTTGCACAACCTAGTGCTCCATATTCTAGTGAATCTTGATCAAGGCTTGAGATATTCACGGTGAGATAATCCATTGATGATCATTTTTGTGCTTCATGAATTTGATTTTACGCTTATTTGTTTAATTTTATTGACTTGATCCTTGTAACTAATCTAGGGTGGCATCACAAAGAGATTGGGGTTGCAGAGGAGGGTAAAATCCTCACGATTGACAATATCATATGTAATGAGTTGTCTTAGGTTAAATTACAAAGTATCATTTTGTATGTTTACTAATTCATTAAGGAAAAAAAATTATAACAATGTTTATTCTATTGAATTACTAAGAGGGGGAGTGAATTAGTAATGAGAAATTTATACCACTTATTAATCATTTTAACCACAATGTATATTCCTTTAACCTATTTAAAAATGTTCATCGGTAATATGTTATTGCATCATATAACATTAACATCCATCAATGCATAATAAACAACAATAGACACATCCACACAATGCAAAGTACACCAGTATTTTATGTGAAAACCCAATGGGGGAGAAAACCACATAAGGTTTTTCTTATATGTATTTAAGAATTACATTCAAGGAAACACCAACTTCCAATTCTTGAGCTTCAACTAGAAGGAGGCTTCGACCCCCTATATATTCATGCTACAACCCGAGGGAACCTCCAACTCTCCAATTCTTTGGGTACAACTAGAAGGAGGATGCAACCCCCTATTTTTTGGGGCTACAATCGGAAGGAGGCTACAACTACCTATCCTTTCCTCATCCTGCCACCCTGAAGTATAAGTAAAATGATGAAACCACTGTCAAAATGTCACCCTGAGATATTCCACTATAAACATGTAGCAATCTATGCCAATAACCTATATCTAACCTATGTCATTGTCCTATAACCAACCTGTACCTATACCCTTCCTGTACCAACAAAATCCAATAGGTACACAACATGTCTATGCTACAACTCACATATGTACACAACATGTCTATATTGCAGCCTACGTATATATGTGTCTTGTCTATATTACAGCCTGTGTATTCCTTCTGAAACAAGGGTTCTTACCTTTCTAAATAACTTTGACCCGTTGTTTCCTATACCAATAAACCTATACTATCAACCATGTACATCAATCATTCACACAACCTGTACCATCACAAGTGCATCAACTATGCACATCACAATACCTCATAACCATCAGCAAGATCAAAATCCAACAAAATACAATAGGTACGTGACATGTCTATGCAATGATTTTTCTTAGGTTAAATTACAAAGTATCATTTTGTATGTTTATTAATTCAATAAGGAAAAAATATTATAACAATGTTTATTCTGTTGGATTACTGGGAGGGGGGTTGAATTAGTAATGAGCAATTCATACCACTTATTAATCATTTTAACCACAATGTATATTCCTTTAACTTATTTAACAATGGTCATCAGTTCATTAGTAATATGTTATTGCATCATATAACATTAACATCCATCAATGCATAATAAACAACAATAGACACATCCACACAATGCAAAGTATACCAGTATTTTACGTGGAAACCCAATCTAGGAGAAAACCACGAAATGTTTTTCTTATATGTATTTAAGAATTACATTCAAGGAACCACCAATTTCCAATTCTTGAGCTCAACTGGAAGGAGGCTTTGACCCCCTATATATTCATGCTACAACTTGAGGGAACCTCCAACTCTCCAATTCTTTGGGTACAACCAGAAGGAGGATACAACCACCTATTTTTTGCGGCTACAATCGGAAGGTGGCTACAACTATCTATCCTTTCCCCGTCCTGCCGCCCTAAAGTATAAGTAAAATGATGAAACCATTGTTACAATGTCACTGTGAGATATTCCACTATAAACATGTACCAATCTATGCCAATAATCTATATCCAACCTATGCCACTGTCATGTAACCAACATGTACCTGTACCCTTCCTCTACCAACAAAATCTAATGGGTACATGACATGTATATGCTACAACTCGCATATGTACAAAACATGTCGATACTGCAGCCTGCATATGTATGTGTCTTTTCTATATTACAGCCTGTGTATTCCTTCTAAAATAAGGGTTCTCACCTTCCTAAATAGCTTTAACTCTTTGTTTCCTCTATCACATCAACTTGTAACTTGTCCCAACCTGTACCAATAAAATTGTACTATCAACCATGTACATCAATCATTCACACAACCTGTACCATCACAAGTGCATCAACTATGCACATCACAATACCTCATAACCATCACCAAGATCAATATGTGTTTTTAATAATATATCAAGATGTCTATGCCACATCATCCATATATAATGTGTCAACAATACTAGTAGTAGGTGCCTCTAAACATGTACCAATCATGTATCAACAACACTACTAGAAATTTACTCTAATAATGCACCACACATGTACCAATCATGTATCAACAAGTCAAACTATGACTCATAAATATGTACCAACATTACCATACCATACACCTCATGTATGTGCCAAATCATCAACTATATGTCTCAACATGTATCTCAACCATATATCAAATATATATACCAATATAACCAACAAAAGTCCTCCATCAATACATCACACAATCCATGATCCAAATACCATAAACCCTTACATCAAACCATGTGCCAAAACCTCATTTTTATGTAGCCTCAAGTGTGTACTAATCATACATCAAGACCACTAACAAAAGTCTCTCACAATGTACCATAATATATACTAATAACACTCACATATGTACCAACCATGTACTACACCATATCTTCCTCAAACTAAGAAACAACTTCACTAGCACTTCACAACAAAAAACCCTCAACCATGTACCAAGAAATACTAGTTATATCTCAACACTTGAACCAACAAGATATACAAATGAATAATATCAAATATACCAACACTCTACTTATGTAGATCTAACTTATACAATAGGTCCCATACAACCAATAACCTCTCTAGGGTAAATCCTTAAACCCCAATAGCCATATCTCATGTAGACAACAAAATACAACTACTCATAAAAATAAGGCATACGTTTTGAACTACTAGATAGATTGGATGTACCCAATCATTGTAGACCTTCATCGGAGCTTGATTTCAAAATATAGAGACCTGGCATCTTCATCTTCTCAAGTTTTTATGGATTTTACCCTCATGTATGTGTCATATTATATTGTTATCCCACATATGTATGCACCCTATTATACTGTTATTCTACGTACATCTCAGAAACTAGGGTTTTTTCAGTATTTCTACAACTCTGAAACTTTCGTCGTCAATCCTCTTTCATTTCCTCAATATTGCATAACTTGATGTATCAATGTGTACCTGCAATAAACCTTTTACAAAATATATATTCATTTATATTCAATAGGTGCTAATATGAGATCCTTTCTCTCTTATTTACACTTTTATGTAGCTTCCTCAAGGGGTTGCCTTCTAGCCAACTTAACCCAACTTCCTTCTTTTTAGGGCTAACCCACTTCTAACCACTTGTCCACTTACAACCACTTTATCCACAAATAGTAATCTTTCCACTTCTATTTGCAACTAACTTTATTATTTAATTAATTTCTTTTTCAACCACTTTGACTTATCCATAAATAATAAACTCACCACTTCTTGTTGCAACGACTTTATTGTTTAAATAATTTTTCTTTGCAACCACTTGACTACTTTATTATTTAAATAATTTCTCTTTACTCACAACTACTTTTTGTAACTAATTTTTTTTTAATTATTTTCTTAATGCAACAACTATACCCATGATTAACTCCTAGTTACCATTAATTTGACTAGTACACTTCTTCTAGGAGATTCTAGAACAATTGACATATTTGACCTTCTAGGGGCTTCTAGATAACTCATGATGGTTCTTCAACTTCACTAAGCCATATATCCTCAACCGTGAGGAACTATGTGGTGCTCCACATATCATTGAAAATGGCATGACATGTACTATCCATATAGAATAGTCTTACCTACAAATATACTGAACTTCATACCATTATGCCTCAAACAAGCTCGGATCCATTACCCATACTTTTGTGCTACCGAAATTATCTACTAGACTTCTCCAAGGGTTGAAATCAATCACTAAGTGTTGACATAAATTACTAAGGGTTTAAATCAATCTACAATATCAGTATCCAAGGGTTGAAAACAATGACAACCAAAAATCCAAACCAACCTTCCATCAACCTAAGCCAATTGTCTGACAATCGCCCCCTTTGGCATTGATGGAAACACTTAGTAATGATAAAATTCATGTTCATACTCCTCATCAATGCTTCTATCTCTACCCCTTTGACATTAATGGAAAAGGGCATCTCCCTTTGGGGCTTCTCCCCCTTAATGAACTCTCCTTGGGGCTGCTCATCTTGTCTAAATGCCTTTGATCTTTCTTTGTGTTTTGTATCCTCTAATTACTCTCTCTTTCCATTCATATGAATAATATCTTCCTTTTTGACAAATGGTGTCACTCTAATGCAATACTAAATTAATATCGCTCAAGATCCCTTCGTGACAATTGCTCCCGATTGAATCATGTCTCTGTGCTCTCTCGAAACATGTAACTCTCTCTCCATGCATCTGAAGAATATCTCCATTTAACTTCTCTACAATATGTCGTGTAGAAAAATATATGTATTCCTCTACCTATTTCCTTTTGGAGTTGTTGTCCATTGGTGCTTCCTTGTGTAATCAACTGACATATATGAAAAGCATTCAAGAATAAGCATTCAAATATTCATGTGTCATTGTCATTTATTATGATAATGTTCCTTTATCTATGAACCTCTCTCTAAACCAATCTATGAACTAGTCTCTGAATCCATGCTCTCATCCATTGTCATATATTTGTCCAAACTTGCTAAGTGTTATTATGAATTCATCTGTGTCCATGTGACCATACTGTTAAACAATATCCTTATGATGGTATCTCTTATGTTGACTATTTCTATTTCCCTATTATGTTGTTCCTTTCACTAGTTTTCTTTCTGTGATCAACTAATTCAAATTGTTAAGCCACTACTAAGCATCTTACGAATCCATATTTTTCCATATTGTCTAAAACTATGCTACTCAGTTGTCCACAATCTTGACCCATCTGTCACTGTATTATCATGAACTCTGCACTGCTACAATTGACCATTAAATGTCAAATGTGTCCACTGGTCTTCTCTATCTATAATCCAAACTGTGCATATATGTAACAACTTGTGCTGAATATATCTGTGTCTGAATCAAATCATGGACTTATTCATGTGTAATTTGTTTTTTAACTGATCAATCTATCATACTTAACTTCTGTTAATTGACTGCTTTGAGTCTGTCTACTCAAACTCTGTGAACTACTTGAAGGATGGTTCTTTGATCTTTCTTTGTAAACATTTCATACTTCTTAAAATATGTTTCGTTGATCTATAGTAGCTACTGCACTGACTCCCCCTATTCAATATTCATATTTACTGGGAGTCTCCAAGCCGGATGGCTCAGAAAAGTGTTCGCTCGGATGTATAGTCATCTTCCTCTTCGTCGATAGACTCAACATCTCTCTGAACTCTGACTTCTTTATTTGTGTCTATGAATTCATCTTGCACTACAATTCCATAAAGTACAATCTCTTGAACGTGTTCTTTATTCGTTTGTCCTTCTTTTCTTTCATTTCTTTTCCAAACCTTTCTGTATCTGACATCTTCTTTTTTCTTTGTAGATTTTTCTTTATTTCATGTTATTTCCAATCTTATGATCTCTAGGACCTGGTCCTTCTCTACCTACTCTCCTTATTATTATTTTATTTTCCAAATCTTGGTGTATCTAATATTGGTTTCTTTCTTCTTATATGGAACTATAACATACCCAACCACCCAGAGGTCGGGCTACGTTACCTTAAACAGGTTGTAACACACCCAACCACCCATAGGCTAGGTATGTTGTAGTCCCAAGACTCAGTTCTCTGATCCAAATTCAAAAACAAAAGGATTCTCAACAATGTTAGAAGCATGCACACCACATGCATAAGACAAGATCCATGTCACAGCATAAAAGAGATAAACAATGTTCCATGCACAACAAATAACCAATAGACAAACACATTAGAATACATATCTCAAAGATAATTAAATACACAGCGGAATACATTAAACAAAAAATAGAGAGAGCACTTATGTTTGCAAGTAAACGTTCACCAACTGACTGTAGACCAAGGATGTTCCTCCCAACCATAGATATTATTGCTCATTTACTCTCAACAATAGGTCACCCCCAAGCCAGGGCTCTAAATCCACAAAGATGGGTCTTAGGTCAAAGTCTAAATACATAGTATTTGGCTAAGTATCTCTCAGGTTTCCCAACCTCACATCAATCCTAATTTCTATCTCTCTTTCCCCCTTAGCCTGCACAACCCCAATAAATGAACACCTTTCTCTGCCATGTAGTCCCTGAGGTTGTTCCATTTCTCTCCAGGGCTCCAGTGCTACTGGTAAAGAAATCTCCCTACTAGAAATTCCAAGGACTCTTAGCTGTGGATAGTTCCATCTGAACTACCATCAAGTTCATGCACACAGGCATCCATTCCCTCTTGGAATGATCACTAAATCATTACAACCATTCAACGATGGATCTCCTCTCCCTGCCATTCGTTTCCATGCTCAACCCAAGAACACACGAACTAGCAGTAGTGAGTGAAGAGGAAGAATAACAAGTGAGAACAGGACGAACCAAGTGAAGAACAACCCCAAAACATCCCCCAAGGGATGTTTAAATAATTACATGAAGACAAGAGATACATGGCCTCCCTCCCAAGAAGCTCATGTAACCCTCTTTTCTCCATAAAGTCAATTATGGGTAAATAAAATAATAATAACAAGACTTAGCCCCTCAATCCCACTCTATCGTGGAATCATAGCCCCCTATCTCTTTTGTCCTTATCAATTCTTTTGTCTTCATGTAATTATTTAAACATCCCTTGGGGGCTATTTTGGGATTGTTCTTCCCTTGGTCCATCCTCTTCTCATTGGTTCTTCTTACTCTTCACTCACTACTACTAGTTTGTGTGCTCAATGAGGTATAGTGCAATTTCTGAAGAGGAGGTTGATTTTCAAGAACATTGTTTCAAGAATTTGTGGGTAGTGTGGTCGCTTGGGAATTGGCCAAACATACTTGTGGAAGATTACAAAAAATTGTTATTCTACTAGGTTTGTATTTTATGCCCCGGAGCCAAATTGGGTACATGTCCTTGAATGGCTTGAGGATAAGAGTTGCAACTCAAGATAAAAATCAAACCAGGACTCGGATGGATGAACCATCAGTTTCATTGGATCCAGAGCACCCGGTTTCAGCTAGTGGGGCCCCTCCGTAGTCATTTCGTCAATCGAAAAATCATTTTTTGGAGTATCTCCACCACCATGTTTGCATGGCAAGTGAAGGCATGGAAAGTGAAGGAATAGCATGACAAGGAATGGAAAGTGAAGGCATGGAAATGCAAGGAAAGACGTGGAAAGGCAAGGCAAGGCATGGCAAGGAAAGGAAGGCATGGCATGGAAAGGGATGGCATGACATGGCAAGGAAAGGAAAGGAAAGGCAAGGCATGTCAAGGCATGGAAACTGAAGGAAAGGAATGGAAAGGTAATACATGGCATGGAATGGCATGGCATGATAAGGCAAGTCATGGCATGGAAAGGCGAGGAATGGAAAGGAAAAGAAAGGAATGGAAAGGAAATCTAAGGAATGGCAAGGAATGGAAAGGCATGGAAAGGTAAGGAAAGTGAAGGAAATCCATGGAATGGTATGGCATGGGATGGAAAGAAAATTCATGGAAAGGAAAGGCAAGGGATGACAAGGAAAGGCAAGTGAAGGTAAGGTGAGTCATGGCATGGAAAGGTAAGGCAAGGAATGACAAGGTGAGGAATGGCATGGAAAGTGAAGGAAAGTGAAGGCAACTGAAGGCATGGAAAGTGAAGGTAAGTCAAGTGAAGGCATCGTAAGTGAATGCAAGGAAAGGTAAGTGAAGGAAAGTAAATTGTAGAAAAGGAAAGGAAAGTGAATACATGGAAAGTTAAGGCATGGAAAGTGAAGGAAAGGCAAGGAAAGGAAAGTGAAGGCATGGAAAGTGAAGGCAAGGCATGTGAAGGAAATGCAAGTGAAGGCATGGCATGGCATGGAAAGGAAAGGCATGGCATGGAAAGGTAAGGCATGGAATGGCATGGTGTGAAAAGGAAAGGCAAGGCATGGCATGACAAGGCAAGACAAGGAATGGAAATACAAGAATACCATAAAATGAAGTGAACATTATTAATTTTATATACCTATGGTCATTCAAGTATACCATTGGGATCAATTATAATACTAAAAGTCTCCATTAACTTCTCGTGCTCAGAGTAAGGCAAGAATTATTGTACATTTGATGAGTTTTTACTTGGCATTATTTGTAGTTGGAGGTTTGTACCAATAAATAGGTTTGTAAAGTGGTATATAAATTGACCTGGTTTATAATCTTGAAATACATGACCACCTTTATTTCATGTTCTTTCATCCTGTGTCAAATATTCTCCTTTAATAACCATCGACCCAAACAAAAATTCAATGCCTTTGGAGTCTGTTACTGATTGCATGAGGGTATTCTTTCCCTGTACGCATTGAGAAGGGGATATAGGGACCATGAACACCATATTAAAAACTTTCCTGGTGTTCATGGTGTTCATTTGGTTGGAAGAAGGCCTAGTGTTCTCCTGCCAAAAATCTTGAACTAGTCCCCTAACCTCTCAAATTAACTTCATGTCAAAATGAGGTATCTTACTAGTGAAGGACCACAAATATGTTGGGACACCTGTGTCGAGGCTATCTCGTATATGAGAATACTTTCTAAGGGTTTTTACATTGCATTTCAAGAGGTGAGATGTTTTTTGTAGAAAACGATGTTTTCTTGTGATCTTGCTAACAATTGATTGTGACAAGACACGTCAGGTTGTAATGCGGTCTTTAGAATGATATTTCTTACCAATTCTTTGAAAATCATCTACAAGGTTTCTAACAATATGATGACTTGCTTCTACACTTTTGACTTTTTTAACACCTAAACTTCTCCTAACAGCGATCAAAATTCTAGATTTTAACAAAGTTAAAAATAATTAATATTTAGCAGCATTGGATTTTGGTTCAAAATATTATTTAATGATTTTATAAGAGTGGTAATGAATAGTACAGTTAGGTAACTTACCTTCAAGTGATACTAGACCACTTTCATTGACATAAATTCGTTTAGGGGTTCTTCGTCGCATAATGTTCAATCTAGGTAGGGATGATGAACCTCTATTATGGAACTCTTGGCCTCCCTGTTGTGGAGTTAACAATGTTGCAGTTATTTCCCCTTCAATCACTAGTGGATCAAATTTGGGAGGAGAGTGGACATGGGATTGAATAATTTCTAGAACATTTGATTATCCAAGAAGTAATTGGACCACAAAAAATTCTTCACCACAATGTTGTAGACCAGTTTCTTCTCTAATTTCATCCATTGTATAATTAGCTCCAAAAAATTCCTCCATCATCTAGTCATCCACAACAAGCTATCTTGATGAGATATTGGATGTATTTGTCTCTAATGAAATCTTGCGCTTTACTTCTGGTTATGGAGGACAAACAACAATGGCATCTATTCCGCTAGAAATTGGATTTCCCTCTTCTGAAATCCTGTGCTTTGACATACATAAATTTTCCTTTTCTCTTTCTTCTTTTACCTTTTCGATCGATTTCTCTTTTCTCGAGGACTTTATTTCTCGAATCCGTCGGTTCCCCATGTTTAAAGAGAAAAATTGGCTTCCAAACACCCCACCACAAATTTGTCTTTGTATTGTGTAATAAGGCACAACTAACAATTCCAATTCCAAGTGGAGAAATTTGTCTTCATATTACAAAAGAAGACAACTAATAATTCCAATTACAATTCCAATTGGATAAATTTGTATTGGTATTACACAACTAACAATTCCAATTGGACAATTTTTCTTCCAATTCTAAGAAGACACAAGAAGACAAAAACAACAATTCCAATTGGACAAATTTGTCTTCCAATTATAAGAAGACACAAGAAGACAAAAACAACAATGCCAATTGGACAAATTTTTCTTCCAATTCCAAGAAGACACAAGAAGATACAAACAACAATTCCAATTCCACTTGGAAAAAAATTTCTTTCAATTTGTCTTACAATGGTTTGGCAATAGCACAAAACTGTATATGAATCAAACAACAAGAATAAAATAAGAAAAACATGTATGTGGATGTTATTTTTGTGTGAATATGTCATGAATTCTTTGTCAACCTTGAGATAGATGAGGTAGTGGAGTGTGCTTGGCACCAAAAAATGCCTAGCAGGGATGTGCATGTGTTCCTATAATGTGTGCGTACTAGAGCGTGTGTGCATTCCTACCGAGCATAAACGAGCAACAGCTACAACTCTATCAAGTCACAAAAGCATGTGTGTTCTCTTAATGCAATGGATATAGAATTTATTATAGACCAAACATCTTTATGAATAAAGATGTATAGGGTAATAACTAAGGGGTTAGGATTGAAAGTGTTTTCAAGGATAGAGCAATGGTTAGAGCACCAAGATGTGGGTGATGTGGGTGCAAGGTTTGTACAAAATGTATATGCATAGTGCACTCAGGGATTGAGTGTAGAGGGGGTTAAGGGTTGAGTATAAGTTATTCCTAGGCTTATATGGAGCTAGGGGGGTCTCGATCATGGTGTAAGCCAAGCTCTAGTTCATTGTCTAAATCTATCTCTAGCTCTATGTCGTGGTCTCGGTCATGGTATAGGTCTATATCATGGTCTACAACATGGTCATAATATAGGTCTAGGTCTTGCTCCAGGTCTTGTCATGTCTTGGCATTGATATGTATAGGTTTAGGTATAGGTCTTGACATGTCTAGGTCAAGACCATTTCTTTCCTTACGATGTATGGAGGGGGGCTAGGGGAGAGGGGGAGAGGGAAATAAAAAGAGAGTGAGGTACAATGAGATAGATAGGGGGGGTAGAGAGTGAGAGGGTGAGAGGAAAGGGGGAGAAGAGAGAAGGGGGGTTTGATAGATGAAAAGAGAGAAAGGTGGGGAGAGTGGGGGAGAGAGAGTTAGGGGGATACAAGGAGCGAGAGAGCAATGGTTAGATGTAATAGGTAAAGAGAGAAGGGGGTAGAGATGGATTTCTTAAGAGTGTGACAGGGTGGGAGAGGAAGACCAACAGGGAGGTAGAGAGAGAGAGGTAGGAGAGAGAGTGAGAGTGAGACTAACACCAAGGAGAGAGAGAAAGATGTGGTATATGTAGGAGAGAAAGGCAGTATAGATAGTAGGAGGAAGGGAAAATTGTGGAGAAAGACAAAGAGAGAGGAGGAGGAGACTTGGAGGGGGGAGAGAGATGGGGGGGGAGATAGGAAGGGAAGATGGAGATAAATAGATGGATGGAGAGAGAGAGAGAGAGAGAGAGGGAGAGAGTCAAAGAGGATGGATATAGAGAGGGAGTCAAACATTGATTGTGAATAAAGAATATTGATTCCACTAAAAGATTATTCTTATATTAAAATAAAAAATAGAATCAATGTACCATAATAATCATTAAACCATGTGAAATCATTATTAAACCATAGGTGAATGGTCATATCCATAAAATATCTTTATAAAACAAGAGGTATAGGTATACTTCACTTAGTT
>WSFP011610857.1:0-16687 GCA_009831015.1 Picea engelmannii | reverse complement strand
ATAAGGATATTGATTATTGTTTCTTTCTTAGAAAAGATACTAAACACTCACCCAAGTAGAACGTTTCTCCACTAGTGCTTCCTTGGTCATCAATGCAACCTTCCCAATATGCATCTTGTTGAGAACTCAACACACCCTAAAAATCCTATGTCAAATTTTACTTTTTTGGGTACCACTTGATCTTTTTCACTGTCTAATTCGACTTCATTGTGAAAAATGTTGCCTTTTCTTATCATCTTGACTCTCATTAAGTCTTTCAAAGTTTTCTTGAATCTATGAAAACCCACGAATTGAAAGTTTGAATTTTAAATAAAGAATCAACAGCCAAAACATTTCACCCGATGCACCCAAATTCGACATCAGAAGGAATTAAAAGATGAAAGAAAATCACTCAAAAAAAACTGTAGTCCCTGAGCGTCGATCTTCACCGGCATCGGCAAAACAAAGTTTTCTTTTGTGAAAAGCATCACACAAGTATATCACTGATAAACAATCACTTTTTGCATCAGTAAAAGGATAATATAGTAAACGTTAATGAAAAAAAAAAATATATCACCGATAGTCGATACCCGATGCGCATAGAAAAATCGGAGAAGACCAAATCACGACGAAAATTCAGACCATGCTAAAAGTTTTTCTCTGATTGCCGACTTTCAAAACATTTGGGCATCGAGGTTTTTGAGGAAGCTAATCCATAGGAAAACTAGTGATAGGTTTGTTCTCGATCGTCGACCCCCGATACCTTGTCGGCAAGGCAAGTAACAGTCTTCAGTGTAAGATCGTCGTATGGTGGGTAGAAAAAAAACACAAAGAAACTCAGAACACTACTGAGGGTAAATTCAGAGTTAAATTGGAGGAAATATGGTTTGCATGAATGGCGTGAACAAGTGGTGCTGCGCAGTGAATCCCAAGGTCAAAAATACGTTATGATTCAGATAGGAAAAGATATGGACAAAGAACACAGGAAATGCATATGCAAAGAAAGGAAGAAATACATCTCACTGATACAACTAGAATCCTTTCATCAAAGTTTTAGGAATTTTTCATTATATTTCAATCGAGCTCAAATTATATACAATATATGCTCTCTACACTATTTATCCAATGAACCTGGTTTACATTGAAAACATAAAATATATAGGTGAAGGCGCCACTTGGTCGACCCTTCTCTCTAGCTACTATCCCTAGAATCTAGGAAACAAGACTTCCTCTGATCAATGCCCTTCCGTATGACCTCTTTCCCAAAATAGAAAAAAAATGTGTATGGCCATGTCATAGCCGCTTGTTTCTTGGTTCAGTCATCAACACGTCTCATTATAGCAGTTTTATGTGTTGCATTTTCCCGACATCCTTTGTGCTTCGCGCAGATGCATGATTATATGATGTGCTTCCTGGAATTGTCTCTTGAGCCACGTCAGGTTCCCTTCGCAAACTTGCACTACTGACACCTCAAGGGTCTTTGTTTCCAACTGTCATCTTAATTGTCTATTTTCCTAGTAGAGTTCAACAATGGCGAGTTGTGTTTGTTTCAGTTGCTGAGTCGACTCTCGAACATTAGTTCCTATGGAATCTTCCCTACTCATTCTTCTCCCACTTTCCTGACTTGTGCCTTCAATAGGCTCTATCCAAACAATTCACATAAGTAATTCCTCAATAGTTGATCTTGTGTGCAGCTCACTTGGGACTTGGGTTCCCTCGGCTTCCTTGTTATTCCTTGGCCTACCCTGTATCTGGGGTATCGGTTGTTGAGGATGCATGTCTTTCAACATCCTTCCTTACAGAGAAACTCCTTCCACTTCAGCCTTCGCAGGATGTGATATCATCGTTTCCACGCGCAGATGGGAATCTCCCTTTGAAACCTTGAGGATTCCCACTATGAGTAGGAACAAATCCTAGTCACTTTGGGGCTCAGGCCTGACGCTTCTGCTTCTTCGCATGCCCTTTCTTATGTTTTGAGGGGTTCCCATGGTGCAACAAATATCTGTCTTATGCGTGAAATACTTGGTGAGGGCCCGAGGTAGAAAACTTGATAAATTTGGGCTCACCAACAATGCATAAGCTCAGTTGGTGAGTAGAATGCATGAAGAACATCCAAAATTTATAACAGAATAGGAAGTAGGTGGAAACGTGCCAGGTAACACTGAATTCATGGCGACTAGATGTTTTGAATAAAACTTAATATTTTCTGTGGCACATCCATGCAACGAGTACGTCTCGGGGCATGAGAGGTACAATTGATAGGAGTTGTAGGGCGTATGCGATACAAGAACCATGATTTTTCATCCTTCCAGTCTTCATGATGAGCTAATGATGGTTGTTTCACTTGTTGACATGACTTCTTTTTAAAAAACTTGCCTCCACCTGAAGCACCTAACGACTTCCCTTATGACAAGACCCGACTCTTTTGGAACAGACTCGTACTCTTAACACATGTTTGACTCTGACATCCTTTCCTGACTCCAAGGGCCAACTGACCACTGGATTGACTTCGACCCTCATGTTATTCTATAGCCGATATTTCATGTTGTGGCACACAGACGTAACTCGACTAAGGCCCACACTAACTAGAGAAAAATGATGATGCTAACAGAAGTGAAGAAAGCAATTTGAAGGCTGCAGAGATCTTGTGAGTATCAAATAACCATGTTTAGAAAGATTTACAGCTATGTACCAGTCTGGATTATTCATGCTTACACTTCATACATATATTTTACCCAGTGTTTCTCTATACGCAGTCTCTAAAAGGATTTTATTTTTGATTGCAGGAAAGATGCCTCCAAGTATTGAGAAAACATGGTGCGGGAGCCTCATCGAGATATTTAGGAAAAATGGGCCAGGTGAGAGAAGAGTTGGGTCAAAATAAACAAGGCAATGAAGGATATCAGACTCCCCAAGTTTGGCATGCCCGACTACTTTGTTGACTTGTGTGACATAGCCAAATCACACACCAAGAAAGACTCATTATGGGATGAATAAATAGAAAAGGTGATAGACACAACGTAAGGTCAGGAGCGACAGTTTATGGAACACATGATCAAAGCTTGAGCTATGCTGCAATAGTTAAGTGGCAGTATAGTCAAGCATTGGGCACATGCGGTAGAGATCGAAGAGATTCACTCAGCCCCGATAGAACAACATAGACTCCCATATGCCAACACCTGTGAGGATCTATTCATCAAGTGGTTGGAGTACGAGAAGAGTCACCCTCTTAAGTGATATCTTGAGATGACTCTTAGAAAAGCTGATAGAAGAGAATGTCACGTGGTGAATTTTTTTTTACTTATCTTCATTTTAGCTGTTATTTTTTTCGTTAATTTTATGTTATAAATAGGAGCATCAACCGATTAGTGAAGGGTCAATGGTTGTGGCAAGAAAATCTCATTTTTGGTTTTGTTAATAACTATTTCGGAGCTTCATTTAATTGAGAAGTCCTTTTGGACGAGAGACAAATTTATGTTTTCATCAAATGCGTGTATGATTGGATGTGGAGAAGAACAATTTCCTATTCCGTCTCATGAATGGATGTAGTAACGAGTAAGAGTTATTAAATATATTGATAAGTTATCTGATGCAATGTTTTACAATTCTTTCTTTAATGATGAGAATGAATCTTTGTGTTATTATGTGATTGATGAGTAGAGTTGAGTGAATTATTTTGCTTGCTTTCATTTATCACATGCATGTTTTCGTCTAATAATTTGTATCTCAATCAGTAATTGGAATATTCACATGGTTAATGTATTAGTACTAGGCCTGTGGTATACGATCATTGCCTGCACGCTAGAGTAAAGGGTTATCCCAAGATGAGCCTCTTCTCCAGTAGTTTAATTCATTCCCACTTTTTTACCTAGTTGGTTTATATCGGCTTTATCTTATATCATTCCTACCTAATATAAAAACACAAAAAAGAGAACGTATGAATTGGAGGAGAAAGCCTTAACAAGAAAATGTAAAGCACATCCATTAAACCAGACGGATCACAAGATCTGGAGAAACATTCCACTATTAAACACTACAGAGTCTAATTGGGCCTCGGTGGCGGGTATAGTTCATGTTATTGAGTTAAAGTTATTTAGGCCCCATCAACAGAATTGGGGCTAGAAGGAGGGCTTGAAGAATGAATGGTTGAATACATATTTCATATAATATTTCAGACAACCTGTAGATTCAAAGAAACCCACATGCATGGATAGTCATTCCCAAGATATCCCACACACGCTGAATACTCCTGAAATGAGTAACTCACCCCAGCATGAGGAAGAATGTTTGTTCCTTGATATACCTTACACTCTTCCTCCCGAGGAATTGAATAAATTTAGAAGAATCACAGGAGCATACACCTGACAGATCAGTGCGCTATCTTTAGATCCAATACTTCATCAAAGATAAAAAATAAGAAGACCAGTGGTCGACACTCCTGACCAAGTTTTTGTGCATGCGGTAGAAGACTTAATATATTTCTCAATCATTGAAATCAAACATCCTCTTAATTTGATCACTGAAACGCCAGTCGAAAACGTCTCTGAGATGGAGGATTTTTAAGAAGAAGAAGGGTTTAACTCGGGATCTGAAGACATGGAAGATAACCATGACCATGATGAAGAAGGGGAAAACCCACCTCAAAATAATCAACCTTGGTTTTCCAGGGATGCCTTGGCCATCCCTAGATGAGTGCCCAATCTTCCCCGACACCCAGAGAAGTTACTTCTTAAATTTGACCCTGAAACCTCGAGATTGCCTGAGGATCATATCAAGAGTCTCATACTATCTATCAGACTTATGAATGTCCAACATGAATATGTATTTTGCAGGATGTTCCCCTATACTTTTTAGACTTCATCTTTCACGTAGTATTTTAACTTTCCTATAGGATCTATAACTAGTTGGATGAAGTTTCAAAAATATTTTTTAGATAAATTTGCAAAAGAAACTTCTACGAGAGCTATGATGGTTGAGTTGTTTGACTCCACCATGAGTTTGAAGGAAAGAATCAAATATTCACTACCATATTAAACAAATTCCATCCCGAAGCTAAACCTACTCAGGAATTGCAAATTGAAGTATATGCCAATGCTCTCCTAGCTTCTATTTCCATGTTTATGAAGAGGGCTACCAAATGAATCCGGGCTGAGAATTTTGAAGAAGACAAAATGATAGAGTTCCAAATGAAATAATGAAAAGAAATTCAAGTCTCCTTAGTTAATAAAGAAGTTCAACCTCCTCCCCGGAGAGGACTATTTCTTACTAGACCCCGAGGGAAACAAGCAGAACAAGCTCTTGAAAAAGGAAGTGGGGACACAGAGGATCTACAACGCATGGTCAAAAATATATCAAATGAAATCATAGACATGAAGAGAAGTGCAAGGGAGGGAAACCAAGGCCAAAGTCCCTATAAGCCTTTCTCTAAAAGTAATTCACTGTTCAAAGAAATTGAACCTCCCCCGACCAACTTAAACATCGATCTGGGAAACATAGCATCTGACTCTTTTTGCACCTATCACCAAGAGAACCACTCTGAAAGAGACTGCCTTCAATGGGTGCATGCCATGAATTTGATGGCCAACCAATTTCTAGACGAAGTCTCCCTGACCAAACAACGAAGCGGGTCAACTATAAATATCATCGATCAGGAAGAGGCTGACCCACTGAAAGAAAAAACCATGTTGATATGGGAGCCTGGCCTAATTATGCCTTCTGATGAACTATTTGAGGTTCAAGAACCACCTGTAGAAGTCTTGTCTATGCAAACACGAAGTAGGGGTCAATTGGTTTTAGAAAACCTTCACCCTGCCCGAACTTCTGGAGGAAGATCAACTCCCGATCACCTGAAAGCACCTTTTTCTCCCCATAAGAACCCTATAAATATCCATACACGAGAATCGCCCAAGATGGATTACAACATAGTAGAAGATTTGAAGAAGTTGAAGGATAATATATCAGTTATACAAATATGTAGAATCCCTCAGCAGAAGGAATACCTGTTACAAGCTTTGAAATCAGTAGAAAATCTGATGACAAGCATTGATCAGGGAAGAAATACAACTCCCATATATCTAGGAAATAAACCGACTGTGAATACCTTCTCTGAAGATAGAAGGGAAAACCTTTTGTCCCAACATTCCTTTTAGCATTCGAAGTCTTCAACATAAACCTCCATAACTATTTGGTCGATTCAGGAGCATCCTCTAATGTTATGCCATTGTCTATTTACAAAAAACTAAATGCAGTCCCTCTCAAAAGTGACAAACATGTAATACAACTAGACAGAACCCAGGTGAAATTCATGGGGGAACTCAAAGACGTATTGATAAAAATAGTGACACATCACAAGTTTGTGCAAGTGATTGACATCATTGTAGTAGATATCCCATAAGATTATGGGTTATTGTTAAGACGATATTGGTCTGATATGTTAAATAGATACTTTAGTACAGACTGGGTGCACCTTTGGCTACCATTAAAGGGACACAAACATATAATCAAAATTGATAGGGAAATATATCTAAAACATACTGTCACTGACCTAGAAACCCTAAACAAACCCTCATTGACAGAGTTACCTATGCTAGGCAATTATTCCTGTGATTCCTACTTTGATAAATTCACCCCTCTCTCATTTGATGTCCCTCTTACTCAAAATTACGAAATGATTTTTCATGAAGAATTGTCGACGATAGAAGAAGAAACCCTTTTCTGCCAAGAACCCACATTAGAAATCACAAAAAAAATAGGAGGAAAAGAGGAAAGTGACAGGAAAGAAGAAGCTGAAAGATTCTTCCCACAAGTTTGGACCTTATACTTTGATGGCTCTAAATTGCAAGAATGGTCTAGGGCAGGGTTCATCCTCATTAATCCTAAAGGTAAATGACATTTTCTATCCTGTAGACTTGATTTTGAGTGCACAAACAATACCACCAAGTATGAAGCTTTAGTACAGGGGCGAAAGAAAGCCATAGACCTAAACGTCAAATAATTAAAGGTTTTCGGAAACTCCAAAATCATCGTCAAACAGATAAGGAATACTATACATTTCAATTCTCCACACTTGAAGAATTACCAACAAAAAGTACATAGGCTAATAGAATATTTTGAAGCTTTCAACATTACAGCGATTCCCAGAGCGAAAAACACTCTTGTTGATTCTTTGGCCACCACTGCTTCAAGTCTATCACCTCTAGAGGATTATGAATCCTCTCGGTTCACTATGGAACTGCTATACAAACCCTCGGTACCCAACAATATTTCTAATTGGAAGTTTTTTGAAGGAGACAAACATATTATAAAAATTTTGGCCAATTAGGAAAATTTTAAGGATTTGGCCATTGACGATGAAGTTTTCTAGGAATGATCAATGGAAACCATTCCTGATAGAAATCATCTGATTGACAAATAAAAGTCTCACATGATACCGAAGAGGGTATAAAATTTAGAAAATCTCTTTGACCTAAAGGAACGATTTAAGGGGTCAAAAAACGCGAAGACCGGTAGTTCCTATCCCATGCACAAAACTATAAATCTCAGAACCCCGGAAAACCCAAAAAACGTAAAACTTAGCAAGACAATATCTAAAGAGGAAAGGAAGTCCTATCTTAAAATGTCCAGATAGTATCAAGATATCTTTGTGTGGTCCTACCAATATATGAAAATGTATGATACCTGTATCATCCAACACACTATCCCTTTAAAGCCTAAAGTAAAACCCTTCCAACAGAAGCTCCAGAAATACCATCCATCCCTGGAGCCCCTCATGTGTCAAGAGTTAAAGAAACTATTAGATGCCAAAATTATCTTCTAGGTTAGACACTCTGTGTGGGTAGCAAATTTGGTTCCTGTGAGGAAAAAGTCTCAAGAGATTCGCCTATGCGTAGATTTCAAAAACCTTAACAAAGCTTTAGAAAAGGACAACTACCCAGTCCCACCAATGGAGAAACTCTTGCAGACCATGTCTATCACTGATATTTTCTCATTGTTGGATGGCTTCTCAGGTTATAACCAGGTTTTAGTTTCAGAAGAAGACCGTTTAAAAACTACCTTCTGAACCAAGTGGGGAACTTTTCTTATAAACACATTCCCTTTGGGTTGATCAATGCAGGAGCGACCTTCTAGAGGGACATGGATGTATCATTTTGGGGACTAATCAACAAGTGTGTAGTAGTCTACTTGGGTGAGGTGATCGTCTATTCAAAGAACATAGAAGATCACATACAACACTTAACCCAATTTTTGAGAGGTGTAGGAAATACATCATATCCTTAAACCCTAAGAAACCTATTTTTGGTATCAAGGAAGGTAATTTGTTAGTCCACATTATATATCAAGCAGGCATTCGCATAGACCCAAAAACAATTGAGGCAATAGCTCAACTTCCTTTACCTCACAACAAGACGACTATGCAGATGTTCTTCGGGAAAATCAATTTTGTGAGGAAGTTCACTCCCGATTTCATGGAAACTATCAAACCTCTACAAAAAATGATTTGTAAGGATGTTGAGTTTAAATGGGATGATGAACGAAAGAAGGATTTCAACAATATTAAAACTGCAATCTCTCAAGCCCCAGTGTGGTGAAGTCTTGATTTCAATAAATATTTCTTCCTATATACTTTCGCTTACGACCAATCATTAGCCTCATTATTAAATCATATGGATGATGACAAAAATGAAGCCTCAATGTCATTCATGAAAACTAACCTCGAAGGTGCTAAACTTAATTATCCTTCTATATATAAACAAGCTTATGTGGTTTATAAGGCAGTAAAACATTTCAGATCTTACATCCGCAAGAACCACACCAAAGTAATCGTGGCTCACCCTGCAGTCTGATCCCTATTTAATCAACAGGATATGGAGGAAAGAAGAGAAAATTGGATGACAGTAGTCCAAGAATTTGATCTAGATATTAAAACTACTAAACTAGTTAAAGGACAAGGGTTATGCAAACTGGAAGTTGAAGCTCAAGATCAAGTAAATGAAGACCCTGGATGGGAGAACGAAATGGAATTATGGTGTGGTGAAGCTTCATACATTTCCCTAGGATAAGAATCTTGGTATGAGAAACTAACTTATCTCTTGCACCATGGGACTTGTCCAAAAAACCTCAACCCTAGGGAAAGGAAATCTCTTAGGTTAAAATCTGCACAATATTGCCTCATAAATTCTGTACTCTTCCAAATTAATTATGATGGGGTACTTTTAAGATGTCTTGAATGTGAAGATGTAGATAAAGTTCTGAAAGAGATCCATGATGGCCCTGCCGGTGGGCATTTTGCAGGAGACACCACTACTAATAACACACTGAGAGTTGGCTATTATTTGCCCACTTTGTTCAAGGATGCTCACACTGTTGGATTACTGAGAGAGGGGGTGAATCAATAATAGATAAATTTAATCCTTTTAACCATATAATCCAAGTGTTATATATATATATTTAGCATTATCATCCAATAACTGCAGAGTAAATAAGAAATGAACAAATGAACAATCATACACATACACAATACACCAATGTTTTACTTGGAAACCCAAAGTGGGAGAAAAACACAAAATTATTTTTCTTATATGTCTTGAAGAATTACATTCATTGGAAGAACCAAATTCCTTTTTTTTCCAGCTACAACTGGAAGGAGGCTCCAACCCTCTAGTTTATCAGGCTACAACCTGAGGGAAACTCCAACTCCCCAATTATTTTTCTACAACCAGAAGGAGGCTACAACCCCCTATGTTCTCTGGCTACAACGAGAAGGTGGATACAACCACCTTTCCTTGCGCTATCCAACCACCCTGATGTATAACTATAATGATGGAACCACTATCACACTTTCACCATGAGATATATTGTTGTAAAACTGTACCAAACAACATGTACAAATAACCTGAACCATGCATCAACCATGCATCAACCTGTACCTCAACCTGTAATCAAACTGTACCATAAACAAGTGCATCAACCATGCACCAACTTGTACCAACCAACCTGTAATCAACCTGTACCATACACAAGTGCATCAACCATGCACCAACCTGTACGTTAACCTGTACCATGAACAAGTGCATCAACCATGCATCAAACCTATAAAAATAACCTGTCACAACATCTTGTCACAAAAAATTTATCAACCAAATCATATCTACTCACCAATATCAATCACCAAGACAACTCTCAAAGATGTGCATCAACCAAGTATAACACAACAACTCATAATCATCACCAAGATCAATATCTGCTTCTAATAATACAAGTATGCTACATCATCCATAAACCATGTTTCAACAATACTACTAACAAGTGCCTCCAACCATGTACCAAGTATGTAACAATCATGTATCAACTACTCATCAATATGTACCAACATCATCAACTATACACCTCATGTATGTGCCAACTCATGAATTACTTGTCTCAACCATGTACCCAACTTGTACCTCAACCAAAATCCCTCATCAATTTCATCATCCAAATATGATTTGTAACTCTGTAATAGACTTGGTTTATATGATAACGTACCTTCAAACCTTCCTTAACTTTAAACAACAAGAGACTATCATTTTTATCAAACTTTTCTTTAGTCTCACATGACTAGTTTTGGATTAGTCAACAACCCTAACTTGAAAGAATCATAACTTTGTACCTGTAATGAATAAAGATATGAAACTGATACACAATGTTATTTAGTGTGTTTTATGCAATTTTTCCAGGTTTCACTACTTGTAACCTCTCAGAAAAGTATTTATAGCAAAACTTGCATACCTTGCTGAAATTTTGGCTTAATCGAGAGAGCGACCTTGTAGAGAATTCCCCACATGGAATATTTCTTGAATTGATATGAATATGTTAAAAATAATACTACATAATTTAATATAACTAAAACATTTTGTCTTACTAAATTTGGATATTTTATGAAGAAGTTATGACGTTTTTACCCGAAACACTTGTTTTTGACTAGTTTCAGGACTAGCCACAACCCCTATTTTCCATGGAGTGTAACTCCAAAAATACAAAGACCCACGAGATGAATTTTTTACCACAGATACTTGGATATGTTTCCTCAATGTCATAGAAATTTCACATTCTGAATCATTCTATAAAAAAATGTAATTCGAAAATGGTGAGATGGCATGTAAATAACATATCTTAGAAAACATCATCAAAAGAATTTATCCTTCCTTGAATTCCGGCCTTCTTTTCTTCACCTTCCCTCATAAATTATTCTTAGATATCCTTTGGTTACCTCAGACACCTATAGTTATTCAATATTCTCAAGTGTGTCTTAAATGAGAGAGCCTTGCCTCTTATTTATACTCTCCAAGTAGAATCCTTAAAAACATCTTCTAGGTCACTTTGCCCACTTTCCTTATTTTAGGGTTAACCCACTTCAAATTTATGCATTAAATTTATTATTTAAATAATTTATTTTGTATTCACTTTGAATTGTATTTCATTCATCACTTCAATTTATTATTTACCTTTTAAAATCTTATAAACCACTTTGACTACTTTGATCTTGTAGGGCTTCTAGATGACATAAGAGGGTCCTCCAACTTCATAAGGCCATAACTCTCAAACCCTGAGGAGTTATGTGACGTTCCACATACCACCATAAATGGAATGACATGTACTATCCATATATAATAGTATTACCTGCAAATATATCAAAACTCATACCGTTATCCATCAAGAAAACTTGGGTCCATTACCCAAAACCTGGGTTCTCCAACTTCTGATGTCCATAACTCTCTAACCGTGAGGAGTTATGTGACGTTCCACATACCATTGGAAATGGAATGAAAATCACTATCCATATAGGATAGTTTCACTGAAAAATTCAATGACCTTCATCTCATTATTCCACAAATAAGCATGGGTTCTCTAACCATACTTCTAGGATAACTCAATCCGCAAAGCGTGTTCCCATGAGGGATTTCACCATAAGGGGACCACTTTGGTGTTCATCCATTTGTATTTATTATCAACCATGAAAAGAAAACAATGAGTAATATTTACATCAAACAAACTTGTTTCCATTACTCAAACCTTTGTGCTACTTGATTCGCTACCGTACTTTCTCCAAGGGTTGACATCAATCACTAAGGGTTGACATCAATCTACAATATCACTCTCCAATAGTTGGCATAAATTACAACCAACAATCCATACCAACTATACATCAACCTAAGCCAAGTGTCTGACAATATCCCCCTTTGGCATTGATGGAAACACTTAGGCATGATAACATTCATGTTTATACTCTTTATCAATGTTTCTATATCTCTCCCTTTGACATCAGTGAAAAAGGGTATCTCCCTTTGAGGTTGCTCCCCTTGAATGAACTCTCCTTGGGGCTTATCCCCCTGTCTTCATGCCTTTGATTTTTATTTGTGTTTATAATCCTCTAATCACTCTCTTTCCCTTCATATGAATAATAGCTTTGCCTCTGATAAAGGGTATCACTCTGAAGTCATATCTCTCATTCTTCCCTTGTGACAATCGCTCCAATTGGAAGCATGCCTCTATGCTCTCTCTCCAAGCATTTACCTTTTGCATCTAATAAATCTCTCCCCCATTGTCCTATTTATGGTGTTTCCTCGTGTACGTATAAAAAATATAAGATAATCATTCAAAACTATTCATTTTGGAGTAGAAATTATTCCTAGTCTCTAGTGAAGATACTCAAGGTCTTCCCATGGAAGCGGTTTTGTAAAGATTAATGTCGCTTGTTATTTTGTTCCCAGATATTCATCTCTGATGTTCTTCCCTTCAACCCATTCCTCTAGAAAGTGATGCTTGATTGGAATGTGATTCGTCTTGGAGTTCATCATGGGGTTTTTGAGATACTGATGGTGCTTGTTTTATCACAATAGATTAGAATGGGAGCATCATAGTCAACCTGTATATCTGTCAAAGTTTGTTTCATCCAAATATCCCCTATAAAACATGATGTTGTTGCAATATACTCTACCTCTGTTGTAGATAAATATATTGATGATTGTTTCTTTCTTATCCATGACACTAAACACCCACCCAAGTATAACGTTGATCCACTGGTGCTTCATCGATCATCAATACAACCCGCCCAATCTGCATTTGTGTAGGAAATAAGTGATATATCCTTTCCTTTTAGATACCACAATCCAAAATCTTATGTTCCTTTGAGATATATGAGAATCCTCTTCACTGATAATAAATGTGATTCCTTTGGTGCTAGTTGAAATCGTGCCACCTGTCCAACTGCCTGCATTACATCTGGACTGGAAGTTGTCACATATAGTAAGCTACCAATCATTGACCTATATTTCCTCTAGTATATAGACTTTGAATCATCATCTTTTCTCAACTTGCAACTAGTTTTCATAGGAGTGGTAACTAGTTTGCAATCTTCCATTCCAAACCTCTTTAGCATTTATCTGATATACTTAGTTTGAAAAATAAAAATTCCTTGGTTTCTTTGAAATATATGAAGACCCAAAAAGAAGGATAGTCCTCCAAGTAATGACATTTCAAATTCATTCTACATATCCTTTTCAAATTTCTGGCTTAACCTGTCATTAGTACTTCCAAAACAGTATCATCAACATAAATTCAATTAATAAAATATTACCTTTAGTTACCTTGATGTAGAGGTTGTTGTTTGTGCTTCCTTTCCATAGTTCATAGGGAGTTTTGTCATTATTGTTTTTGAGCATTACTCTGTTTTGAATGTGAACTGATGTATGCACTGCATGTGTCCAAAAAATATCTATCAATTTGGAATCCATTAGCATTGTTCAAGCCACTTCCTGTGTAATTATCATCCATTATGATAATGTTCATTTTTCTTTGAACCAATCTATGAATCCATTTTTTCGTCCACTATCATATATTTATCCAAACCTACTGAGTGTTCTTATGAATCCATCTCTTTCCATACTGTCCAAGACTCTACTTGTGCAATTGTCTGTAATGATGACCCATTTATCACTATATTATCATGAAGTCTTGATTAATCTATCAAACTGCACTTCTGCTAAATGATTTCTCTGAATCTGTCTTCTCAAACTCTACAAGCTACTCGATGGATGGTTATTTGGTCTGTCACAGCTATCGCATAGACTCCCTCTGTCTAATATTCATATTACTTGGGAGTCTGTAAGCTGAATGGCTCAGAACAATTCCTTCTCTGATGTGTATTCATCATCATCTTCATTGGTAGATTCATTATCTCTTTGAGATCTGACTTCTTTCTTTCTATCCGTGGATTCATTTTTCACTACAATGCCTGAAAGTACAATCTCTTGAACCTGTTCCTTATTTACCTATCCTTCCTTTCTTTGAGTTATTTTCAAAATCTTTTTGTATATCACATCTTTCCTTTTCTCTGTAGAATTTTCTTCATCTTGTTTTATTGCCAATATTGCAATCTGTGGTACCTGGTCTTTTCTCCCATGTTCTTCTTATTTTCTTATCCATACTTTCTTATATCTGATATAAATATTCTCTTTCATGGAAGTATTGATCATGCTTCTACAATCACTGGCTGTGTGTACATAGTTATGACATTTGCAACACTCAATGTTACATGTGACCACATAGGCATGGTATGCTTGAACATTTATTTTATAATTCCTACCATCTGCAGCCTTATGTCCAAAGTTAGTACAATAAAAACATTGAACATAAAATAAATTTTCATACCAGGGAGTGAATGATCTTCTTTGTGGCATAGTCCTTCTTAATTTTTTCCTTGACTGATCATGATCATGATTGAATCTTCTTTGTGGCTTGAACATGTATGGTATTCTTGAATATGTATCCTCAATAGTTTTCTTAGATTCTAGTTGACCATGATTCCTTCCTTTGAGTACTTATACATAACTCTTTATATTTTCTTCATTCTTCTTTTCTAGCAACGTAGAGTGCTTCTCTTCATTCTCTTCAACTGATGTGGATGTTTCTGTCTCTTCAAGGTTCTTGTCGATCTTCATGATTTTGATCTTAGTGTGACAACTTCTTCTTTAATATTATCAGCCTCTTCTTCTTTCTTCATTATCTGAGACTTCATGACCTCTCTTGTTCTCTTTTCTTCTTCAAGTTGGATTTTCATTGTAATTATTTCTTCTTCCAGTCTTCTCTCTTCTTGAAAAAACTCTTCCTCAAGTTGGTTTAAGTAATTGGTTATTTCCTTGAGATGATCCATCAGTATATTTTCTCTCTTTTCTGCTGCTATGTTGGCTTCTAAACATTTCTTTTGATATTCTAGAGTTTCTTCAATTCTTCTGGCCTCTTCTAGTTGAGCTCTTAAATTATTGATGACCCATTGATCCTTTTCAAAAACTTGAACGTTTTTCTTTTTCTTCATCAATTATTTCTTGGATGAATTGTTTTCTTCTCTTTCTTTCCTTAGACATTTAATTGCACTGATCAATTTTTCTCTGTAATCAGCTTCTACTTCATCATACTCTTCTGAATTTGAATCTGTCTGACATGATGAGAATCTTTCTTCTTGTTCTGTATCTGCATCTTCTTTGGGGTTTTTTGAATCTGCGATGGGTGAAGAATATATGTCATGTAACTTATCCCAAATTTATTTGGATGATGAACATTTACCAACCTTTTCTCTTACCAGTTTAGGTAATCCTTCCCTGATGAAATCCATTGCTATTTTGTTATTCTTATTCAATTCCTTCTTGGCTGCAGTCTTTTCCCTTTTTGAAATATCATATCCTATAAGAACTGATAGCCAAATATTATGTTCTTGTTCCTGTAAAAATAATTCCATCCTTCTACTCCACATCTCATAATTAAAACCATTTTGACCATTAAACATTGGTACTCCATTCTCAGAATAATCCATGATATCCTTCCAGTGGTTAAACTCTTTCCTGAAGGAACCTCTCTCTGATACCAATTGTTGGATTACTGAGAGGGGGGGGTGAATTAGTATTAGAGAAATTTAATCCTTTTAACGATATAACCCAAGTGTTATATCAATTTAGCATTATCATCCAATAACTGTAGAGTAAAAAATAAATGAACAAATGAACAATCATACACATACAAAGTACACCAATGTTTTATGTGGAAACCTAAAGAGGGAGAAAACCACATAATTATTTTTCTTATATGTATTGAAGAATTAGATTCATTGGAAGCACCAACTTCCTTTGTTTTCCAGCTACAACTGGAAGGAGGCTCCAACCCCCTAGTTTCTCAGGTTACAACCTGAGGGAAGCCCCAACTCCCCAATTATATGTCTACAACCAAAAGGAGGCTACAACTCCCTATGTTCTTTGGCTACAACCAAAAGGTGGATACAACCACCTGTCCTTGCCCTGTCCAACCACCCTGAAGTATAAGTAGAATGATGGAACCATTGTCACACTATCACTATGAGATATACTGTTGCAAACCTCTACCAATCAACCTGTACCAAACAACATGTACCAATAACATGAACCATGCATCAACCATGCATCAACTTGTACCTCAACCTCTTATCAACATGTACAATAAACAAGTGCATAAACCATGCACCAACCTGTACCAACCAACATGTAATCAACTTGTACCATAAACAAGTGCATCAACCATGCACCAACTTGTACCTCAACATGTAACATTGTTGGCCCTTGGTTATGGAAGGAAGTGAAGAACAAGGAAGAAAAGGTGAAAAGAGATGTGGAATACACAGTGATTGTCATTGGGTCGAAGTGAG
>WSFP011609945.1:0-13342 GCA_009831015.1 Picea engelmannii | reverse complement strand
GACCGAGTACAAACACGTTGGGAGGAAGTTAAAGTACATGTGGTATCCATGCAGAATTTAGTATTCCCAAATTAGTTTAATTTGAAATCTATCAAAAAGTATTAATGTCTGATACATCAACAAAGGTTCCTGGTATCTAAGTTTGATAGTACAGGAAAGATTTAAAAGGAGCCTCGACAAAAAAAAAATAGTGTACAATAATAATAAGGTTTCTAGTAAGAACGTTTGTTACAAGAACATTTAAAAGGTTCCTGGACAAAAAAAAGGTAGCATACAATAGAATAGTAATAACGTCTGTTACATAGGTTCGTGGACAAAAACACAAAAAAATTAGCATTTCCAAATTAGTTTTCTTTAAAACAATAGAATAACAAAAAAAAATTAGCATATAATAGGACACAAAAAATGTAGCATTCCCGAATTAGTTTTCTTTGGAACAAACAAGAAAGGTTCCTGGACACCCAAAATTTAGCATACAATAAAGGTATTCCGAATCAATTTTCTTTGAAATTTATAAAAAATTAATAATGTCTGTTACATATTTCTGGAAATTTAAATGTGTTTGTCATATAGACTGGGAGTGGGGCTCCCGTGAACAATAAAAAGAAATAAGTACAAGAATTAGGAATGTAGAAAGAAGAAGTGCGCGACGGTAGAGAGGAAGACCTGAAAAGAAGAAATTGGAAGATATGAGTCTTTGGTTACAGTTTTCTATTTAAAGAGGTAATAACTGGATTGATAAAGAAAACAAGATGACAGTATAGAGTTAAACTGGATTGATAAAGAAAACAAGATGCCAGTATAGACTTACTATGAAGCCAATGTGTTTTTTTTTGCTATCGTCGATGGTCAGTGGAGTCGTGTCGATCGGTTGTTGCCCTTCCTGGACGAGGTTGTCCATTCTCTGTTGGAACCATTCTTCGATGTAGCTTCTCATGGGGGCCATGTTGATTTCATCCCAGATTTCTATGTCGTAAAGATCGTTTTCTAATTTCCTTAAATCCATTGAAATACTATGCAGACTCTGTTCAATTTCTTCATTGTGTGCCGCATAGTCCAGTACCCAGCGCTCGAGCTCATCTACACGATGTTCAACTATGTCGTAAAACTTTTCAAAAGACAACCCCTTTAAAATATCAAGTTGTTCATGGAAGGCTTCTTTGGTGATTTTCAAGGATTTGAGAATTAAGTTTGGGTCTTGAACCTCGTTGGTACTTCCGACTAAGTCTATTTGGATCAGGCTTGTGAATAAATCTTCCTTTTCTGATATGGCTTGTTTACATGATTTGACAATGAGCTCCATGTTCTTAACTTTCTTTTGCCAACATGCTTTTACTTTTTTGGTCCGCTTTGGGGAGGGGAGTTTCTCTTGTCTTCTTTTAAGTTTCGATGTGTTGACGGCATGGTTGGCAAAAGGGGTCAGCACCTCTTCACAGAAACGCTAATCATTTTTTAAAGGCGCCTCCAAATGTTTGAGCAAATCATTTGCCTTCTTTCCGAAGGAAACTAAATTTTGCTATGTTTCCCAGGCTTCAGTAACTAGCTGCATTCTTTTGTTGTTGTTATTCTCTGCAAGGGCTCTAGAGCATGCAAGGAGGGTAGAGAATAATTGCATCCTGGCTGTAGTGGTAGCAGGCACATTTTTTGCTAAAGGAATGACAAATTATGGGGTTGCAATGAAAGCCTTCTCAAATTTGTTGAGGCGTTCTTTCACTCTGGCATTTTCTGCTTCAATTCCTCCAATGGAATCATGAAGAGTATCATCGGTTACTTGGTGAAATAGGGAGATTTGGGATGGCCGCATTTTTCTAAATTTAATCTATGTGCGAGATTTGTCTTTCTTGTTTGTTACATCTCTCTTTTCAATGACCATACTTTTAGATTGGTTGTCAAAAACAATGCTCTGGAATATGAAGGATTCATCTTCGTAAAAAAAATTGGTCTCAGTTATTTCCACTGCAAACGACCCAATTTTATGCATGTGCTCAGTTTCAAATTCAAGTTGCACCTGTTCACTTTCAATTTCGGGTTCGTCTGCCTGCCTTGCAATGTTTTTTCTCTTCTTCGTCAGTGGAATTTTGTGAGAACTATCAATTTTTATGCAAGGAGGGTTCTTATATCCTCCTTTGTTCGAAGATTTGTGGGTTTCTTTCTTACTGGGGTGGGTCATTGAAGCGATGCTCTGTGATGTCATGCTCTTGGGAGTGTTAGCGAGGGACTGGGCACTCTTCTCACTGGATACTTTTCCCTGTTCTCTATACAATTCAGTCACGCTTTGCAATGTCTATGCGTCGCAATTTCCAGAAGCAACATTGTTGTCGTCACTATCCCTGTCTTCGGTCAGGTGTCTATGGATAAAAGAACTGTTAAAGCCAATTTCCAGTAAATGTTCTCGAAAAATCCTATTAGGGTCGAACCCTTTTATCCTTTCAGCATACGTTAGGTTCAATTTCTTGAAATGGCTGACAAATTCGTTAATCTTGTTGACGTTTTTGCACACGAAATCTCCAACTTTCCAGGGCAGAGGAATGACCTGTTTTTTTTTTTTCTTGCCATGGAAAAAATGCAACCAATGGTTGTATTGCCTTACTATTTCTACAACAAACATCTTGTTCGTGATGTGGCATGGAAGGAAAGCAAGATTTTCCTTAGAGCCAAAGACCATGAGTACACTGTGATTTTCCTTTTGTTCAAGTGTGCCCTTCCTGTTCAAAAACTTGGTTGCCTAGCCAGACATTCGAGGAGCATCCTTCCCTAACAACAAATCTTTGAAAATTGAGACAAAGCCATTAAAAACTTCATAAAAACAATGGAAGGCCTTGTGCCTCCATAGGGCCTGGTACCAGAATGTTACTGGGTCGAATTCACAGTTTATTTTATTGGAAAGAGAAAGTTTTGGAAACAGACAACAATGCACTATTGTGAAAATCAAGTAGGATGACATATAAAATTTATATGATTCTTTGAATCGTGACAACCAGGAACAGATCTCAATGGAAATTAGCTTCCCCCAATCGAAAATGAATTGTTCCTTGACTGTGAAGTACAAAATATAAATAATTATATGGGAAATGCTTGTCGTGGATGCTTGTCCCGTTATTCTTGTAAACGGCCAAGCAATTTCCCGGAATGGATTTCTAAAGGAAATTACCTACAACTTTGTGATATCTTGAGGAAATTTTGTTGGCTCTTCGAGGAACTCAGCCAAGATGTCCAACCTGTTATCATCTTTTTCTAGGAACTACTTGTTGTCTTGTCCTCTGAATGTTAATGTTGGCTTTGACAATTTTAACATCTTGCAGAAGACCTGAGGTGACTAAGAAACAGGAGAATGGTTGCGTAGTGGAATAATTCTTTGGCTTGGAATATATTTTTCGGCGCACCAAGAGACCACCTCCTTACAGTCAAAAACCTCAGGGACGCAGCCTGCACGAGCGATTCCGGAGGTCCAAATCACTTAGTTCTGGGCAGAATGGGATGAATAGTAAAAGTATGCCCTAGACCACTGGAAGTTCTGGTCCTGATGTCCGAAGATATTTATTGTATCTCCACAAAACTATTGTCAACCTGCTACCATAAGTCTACAAGAACGTTTGTTTTCTCCAGACAATGAATGAAATGAAAAGTTGGAAGGGATAATATAACCTTGCGCAAATCTTGGTCCAATGCATGTGAATGGGAGATATCCTCAAGACTTTCGTTCATTAATGACAATTTGGACGACTGTTGCATGATGCGTTGTTATCATTAAACACTAGTAATTGCATACATAGAAATGTGAACATGGAGGATACAGCAATGAGCGATTAAGCATTGTATATTTCTTGAGCGAGCCAACACGACGATGCATGTTCGAGATGAACAATTGGAAGGGACAAAATAAATCTCCGCAGATCTTGGTTTAATGCGTAATAATGGGAGATCTCCTCGAGCGTTTCGCTCATTAATGACAATGTTGACGGTTCTTGCATGATTAGTTGTTACCATGAAAGGTTTCTAATTGCATACTAAGAAAGTATGGAGGTCACGGGTACGGGAAAAAATAGCTTCAAAATAGGGTTACAAGGTACAACCATTGGAGGTGAGGGCACAAGGGTCAAATTGTATGTCTCGAAAGTTTTTGAGTGCAATACGCGTAACACCGAAGAGGGTATGGTAGGACAGTCCAAAGGGAAATTTTTATATCACTAGTAAGAGCATAATTAATGTATATCAGGAAGGATAGGAAGTTAGTGGGGATGGAAGGTAGTGACAGAAAATTTGAAACATTTGTGAGTCGTGGTAGAGTGAAGCTTGCAAGTTCGAGGAGTCCGCGGTGGAATTGTAGATGACAGAAGTTTTGAGTGCACGATGTATAGCATGGAACAAGAAGCAGCATAGTTGGAAAGCGTCAACGTGGCAACCACAACCATAAAATTGGATAAGTATGGAAAGGAACAACGGTCAGTCGGATTTGTCATGTGAGGATATAGATGGAGATGAAGATATGCCATCCCGCCAATGCTGGAACCCGCGATCATAGAAAAGAGACTAAGTATATAACCACAAAGMGATAATACATGGGAAGAAAAAAAGGGMAAAAGGACTAAGGAGTCCGCGGTGGAATTGTAAATCACGAAAATTTTGAGTGCAATATGTATATCACGAAACAAGAAGCAACARTGTTTGAAAGCGCCAACCTGGCAAGCGTGGCCATAAAATTGGCTAAGTATGGAAAGCAACAACGGTCGTTCAGATTCGTCATGTGAGGATATAGATGGAGATGAAGATATGTCGGCCCGCCAACGCTGGAACCCRCCATCATAGAAAAGCAACTAAGTATATAACCACAAAGCGATAATACATGGGAAGAAGAAAAGGGAAAAAGGAATTAAGGAGTCTGCGGTGGAATTGTAAATCACGGAAATTTTGAGTGCAATATGTATAGCATGGAACAAGAAGCAGCAGAGTTCGAATGTGCCAACCCAAAGCAGTGACTAAGAATTGGAGATTTCGTGAACCCATCAACACGAGGATCCAAAATAGTTTGACAAGGTCTCCCCAGAAGACGTGAGGTCCCGATGGTCAAATTGTATCATTCAGAACATTTCAATGCATACTCTGTAACATGGAAGAGGGGACGATGTCGGAACTCGGTAGTCAATTTGTATATTGTGGAGGGGCGAATGCGAACTGTTTCGTATTAGTGTGTGCAGTTGTCACTAGTAAGAGCATAACCAATGTATCTTAGGAAGGACAAGAAGTTAGTGGGGATGGAAGGAAGCGACAGATACTTTGAAACATTTATGAACCATGGTAGCATGAATCTTACGAGTTCGAGGAGTCACGATGGAATTGTAGATCACAGAATTTTTGAGTGCAAGATGTACATCACGGAACAAGAAGCAACAGAGTTCGAACCCTCCAACCCGACAATTGTGGCCATATAATTGACTAAGTATGGAAACCAACAACGGTCGGTCAGATTCGTCATGTGATTATATAGATGGAGATAAAGATATGCCAGCTCGCCAATGCTGGAACCCGTGATCATAGAAAGGCGATTAAGTATATAACTAGAAAGCTATAATACACGGGAAGAAGAAAAGGGAAAAAGGACTAAGGAGTCCACGGTGGAATTGTAGATCATAAATTTTTTGAGTACAAGATGTGAACCCGGTAGTCAATTTGTATATTGCAGAGGGTCGGATACTAACTGTTTCATACCATTGTGTTGAGTTGTCGCTAGTAAGAGAACAACCAATGTATATTAGGAACGACAGGAAGTTAGTGGGGATGGAAGGTAGCGATAGATACTTTGAAACATTTCTGACCCGTGGTAGAATGAAGCTTGCGAGTTTGAGGAATCCGTGGTGGAATTGTAGATGAAGGAAGTTTTGAGTTCAATATGTATATCACGAAATAAGAAGCAATAGAGTTCGAAAGCGCCAACCCGGCAAGCGCAGCCATAAAATTAGCTAAGTATAGAAAGGAACAGTGGTCGATCGGATTCGTCATGTGAGGATATAGATGGAAATGAAGATATGTCAGCCCGGCAACGCTGGTACCCGCGATCATAGAAAGGCAACTAAGTATATAACCAGAAGGCGATAACACATGGGAAGAATAAAAGGGAAAAAGGGAGGAGTGCGCGGTTGAATTGTAGAGAACGGAAATTTGGAGTGCAAGATGTATATTACAGAAGAAGAACCAGCAGAATTCAAAAGGGCCAACCCAAAACAGTATCCAAGAATTGGACATTTCATGAACTCGACAACAGGAGGATCCAACAGGCTGACAAGGTCTCTCCAGAAGACGCAAGGCCCCGACGTTCAAATTGTATCAATCAGAACATTTCAATGCATAATCTGTGACACGGAAGAGCAGACGATCTCGGAAGTCGATTGTCAATTTCTATATTGCGGAGGGTGTGATGCCAACTATTTCGTACCAGTGTCTTCAGTTGTCACTAGTAAGAACTAATTTAGTATTGAAAATAAGTGCAATGTTGAGCGAACCAGCTCGCAGGTTTGCTTGTCAATTTGTATATCACAGAATTCTGGGTGCTATTTGTAGGGCATGGAACAATGGAGGGCCAATTTTGAGCCCGCCCACCCGAGAACCCACGATCCAAAAAGTGGATACGTATGGAATGCGGAGTCCATACATGCTCTATAAAATCTCATGTCCATACTCTATAGTGCCATAATACACAGGAAGAAAAAAGGGGAAAAAGGACTAAGGAGTCCGTGGTGGAATTGCAGATCACGAAAATTTTGAGTGGAAAATGTATATCACGGAACAAGAAGCAACAGAGTTCGAAAGCGCCAACCCGACAACCGTGGGCATAAAATTGACTAAGTATGAAAAGGAACAACGGTCGGTCGAATTCATATGGAATGCAAAATTCTGGGAATTTCGCATTAAATTTGTATATCGCGGAATTCTGGGTGCTATTTGCAAGGCACAAAACAATGGAGGACAATTTTGAGCCTGCCCGCCTGAGAACCCGCGATCCAAAAAGTGGCTACGTATGGAATGCAGACTCCGTACATTCTCTATAAAATCTCATGTCCATACTTTATAGTCCCATAATACATGGGAAGAAAAAAGGGAAAAGGGACGGAGTTCGTGGTGGAATTGTAGATCACACAAATTTTGAGTGGAAAATGTATATCACAGAACAAGAAGCAACAGAGTTTGAAAGCGCCAACCCGACAACCATGGGCATAAAATTGACTAAGTATGAAAAGGAACAACGGTCGGTCGAATTCCTCATGTGAGGATATAGATGGAGATGAAGATATGTCAACACGCCAACGTTGGAACCCGCGATCATAGAAAGGCGACTAAGTATATAACTAGAAAGCGATAATACACAGGAAGAAGACAACGAAAAAAGCAGTAAGTATCTCAGAGAAGAACATCTATTGTTTGCTTATTAATGCAAATCCTTTCGAACCCCTGCTAAGTTCTCACCAGTAAAGGCATAAATTGAAGATCACGGAAGTTCTTTGGGTGCAATATGTTTATGAGGGAACATGGGACATAGGTGTTGGATATCGCAAATCTGGGACCCGGTGATTACATAATTAAATAAGTATCGAAAGGGACCGTGGTCTGTCGGGTTCATGGTGTGAATATATAGATAAAGAGTTGCCAATTTGTGAATCCATGAGGCCGTAATCATATCGCTGCGACTAAATATAGAACTAGAAAGGGATAATAGAGGGGGGGGAAAGAGAATTAAGATTTTTTATACATTCCTGCGCACAAATTGTATATTGCGTAACTTCGGGTGCTCTTTGCAACTCGTCGAAAATTCAAAACACAATTTTGAGGTCATCAATCCGATAACCTGCAATGGAAAAAGTGTGCAAGTATGGAACACGAAAAAGCTGGACGGGACTTGCTTTCGCTAAGCAAGATCTTCTTTGCATGTTTCTGGACAAGTTCTCTAGGGATGGTTGGTTGTCTCGACTTTTTCTTATTAGTGACTATTTTTTTACGCCTTTTGCATGATGTCGTTCTATTATTAAACCTTTGGTGTTGCATAACTGGAAAGAAGTGCGGGGATGGGAAGAACAGGAAACAATGACTAGGAGTTGGATTTTTCGTCAACCCGCCAACGCAAGGATAAAAAATATGGTCACAAGGTTTCTCCAAAGGACGCAAGGCCCCGACAACCAAATTGTTTAGTTTAGAACATTTCAATGCATAATGTGTAACATGGAAGAGGGGACGATGTCGGAGTTCGGTTGCCCATCTGTATATAGCGGAGAAGCGGGCGCCAATTCTTTCATACCAATGTGTCCAATTGTCACTAGTAAGAGCATAGTTAATGTATATCAGGAAGGACACGAAGTTGGTGGGGATGGAAGGCAACAACAGATACTTTTAACGAATTTAATGTATATGAAGAACCTACTGTGGAATTGTAGATCACAGATGTTTTGAGTTCAAGATGTATATAACAGAACAATAAACAACCGAGTTCGTAAGTGCCAATGTGGCAACGACGACCATAAAATTGGCTAAGTATGGAAAGGAAAAGTGGTTGGTCAGATTCGTCATGTGAGGATATAGATGGAGATGAAGACATGTCAGCCCACCAACCTTGGAACCAGATATCCTAGAAAGGCGACTAAGTATATATCCAGAAAGCGATAACAGGCAGGAAGAAGAAAAGGCGAGTTCGTATGCTCCAGCTTGGCAACCGCGACCATACAATTGACTAAGTATGCAAAGGAACAACGACCGGTCGGATTCGTCATGTGAAGATAGAGATAGATATGAAGATATGTCAGCCCACGAACCTTGCAACCGCCGATCATAGAAAGACGACTAAGTATAAAACTAGAAAGTGATAATGGATGGGAAAATGAAAAGGGGATAAGGGATAAGTATATGGTAGTCGAAAAACTTTTTTTTTTCCGTTTAGTAATGGTAATGTTTTCGAATCCCTGGTGGGTTCTTACTAGTAAAAGCATAAACTACAGATCACTGAAGTTCTTTGGCTACAAGATGTATATGACGGAACATGGGACATTGGTGTTGGATACCGCCAACCCGAGGTCAGGTGGCCAGATAATTGGCCAAGTATTGCCCAAGAGAAAGGTTTGATATCTATTTTAATAGTATTCATACTAATATGTATTATTGGAGAAAGTTTTGATATTTATTTGAATAGTATCCATAGTAATATATAACAATGGATTGTTTCTRTTTCAAATGCAAATGATCTCCCAATTTGCAGGATGCTCTTGGGYTCGCAAATTTCGTTGAAACCACRAAATTTTTGACTGCAAGATGTATATAATGCAACAAGAAACATGAATTTGCATTGTGGTTTCAACGAGATAAAMTCCTTATCATCTATTCATCTTGTATTCCTTGCAATGACATGAGMAAACGTCGACTCTCCATAAACATTAATATCTAAATTAAATTAAATGTAATGAAAATTTGGTGTGATTTAAGTAATTAAGGCAGCTTCAGTCGTTCCTTTATTAATGCGAATCTTTTYGAGCCCTTGGTGAGTTATCACTAGTTAAATCATAAATTGCAGATCACAKAATCTCTTTGGTTGCAAGATGTATATGACGAAACATGGAACATAGTTGTTGAATACCGCAAACCTGAGACCCGGTGGCCAGATAATTGGCTAAGTTTTGCTCAAGAGGAATTTTTCATATTTATTCCAATAGAAGAAGCTGCAATATATGCAAGATATTGAACAGGAACATTGCGTCAACACTTGAGCTGCCTTGTTGTAAGTCATTAATTCATTCTATTTACGGGACCCGAAGAATGAAAGCAGGACGGGTCCTCCAATTTCTTTCTTTAAGTATAGGGCCCAGACCACACAAGTATGGCCTATGACAAATTATTCTTCAATGTAAAATGTAAGCAACGAATAGAGTAGCCTTTTATTTAAATTGAAGTAGTGATGAGCAGAAAGAAAAGCTTGTCGTCCATGTTTCACGACACACAGGGAAAAAAGGTACAAAATAAAATGAAAAGCAATACCAAAGATTAGAAAACACTTAAAAAAAAAACCGCAATGATTCTATATTCAAATAATATGGGTTACAATATACAGGTGAGATTATTTTCCACAATGATTACGATTTGGCCTGCCCCCGACCAGAAAAAAAATGTACATTGAAAATATTCGTAAAAAACAAGTTGAATATCAATTTTCGGTCTTGGACTTAATTGGTGCTGCCAACTAGATCTATCCCAGTTTTTTAAATAGCTTGTCTCTTCTAGATATGGCCTGCTTGTAATGGTTGGTTATTCAACATTCCATTGTTTGTCAAGTATTAATTTCCCTCTGCCATCGAAAACTTGGGGTTTAAGGTGCTTTCCTTGCAATATTCTTAATCATTGACATCCGAGACAACTTAGAAATGTGATCCAGGCCAAATTCAAAGTCGAGGGAGTCATTTTATGTGACATTAGCTATGGGACGGGAAAAAAATTGAACTATGTTCTGACTGCTATTCTCCCTGTATTCGATCATCTGTTTGGTTGAAAAGCCTACCTAAAGATTTGTATGTTGAACTTCTTTGTTTTATTACAGTAAATTGGAAGGAACGTGCAAGCCGGTTGCAAAATGTTATTATGTTGAAGTACATGGCTTCTTCGGGCAACACAGGTCTAGCAAGTGTATCAAATGTTGCAGAACGCATCAACACAGATCTGACAAGTGTATCAAATGTTGCAAATCGCATCAGGATATATCTTTTGTCGTAGCTGTGGCAAATATGGCAGCCCACAAAAAGGTCTGGATTGCTCGAAGGTGATGCCAAATATGTGGACTCTGCAACTACATCCAAAGGAAACCGAACAAACTTTGACAAAGAACATGGCTTTCTGTCAAGTCGGTTACCACACCCAGAAGTAGCTCAACAAACTTTGAAATAAAAACTTTTGTAGTGATAATATGTCGTTTTATCCACTCATACAGTTTTTGTTACCCACCTTTGGTTACATTCGCAAATGGAGTAATATTTTGCATTGTTTACGAACATCATAGACCATTTTTCAATCCACTATAAGTGTGACACCCCCGAGGAAGAGAAATTCTTGTGCGATCTGCAGAAATCGATACACTTTCCAAACCTGTGTTGTTGGAAGAAACTATATTCTTCAATGAAGAAGTATTTTGCAGGTGACCTGAAAATCCATTACAACTCCCAGCAAGAAAACAAAAAAGTTCAACAAACAAATCTCCAGGCAACCTTTTCAACCAACCAAATCATCAAATATAGGGAGAACACCAACCAGAAGATACTTGTTCTGTTTTTTGCCTCCTCTCTGAGTTTCTGTTGGATAACATAGTTTTTTTTTTATTCAAAGCTCACGTCACATAAAACCAATCTCTCTTCTTTCATCTGGGCCTCAATCACATCACTAAGTTGGCTTACATGTCCATGAACAGGACCATTAGAACGAAGGCATGCTAAATCTCAACTCTTTGATGATAGAGAGAAATGGCAACAAGTGTTTAAAAGCAACGCTAGATGATCTTCCGTAGATTTTGTGTTAATTCATTTTAATGACATATTTTCTTGATATTTTCACTTATTAATGCCAATATTTTCGAATATGTATGTTGAATACTGACTAATGGCACGTATTAACATTCCCATATCCGATCAGATTCTCAAATCTGGCATCTAAGATATGCACAATATTAAAGAGGGACATGACGTCAAGGCCTCTGTGGGTGACACGTCCATGCACTATGCCGAAGCCTTTAAGAAAACCAAAAGAGCCAATTTTTTTTTTTTTTTTGCAAATTCAAAATGCAGGCAAAAGAAATTACCAGATCCCATAATATTCGCATGTCTATTCATTTTAATGGGAGATGTCCTCGAGCTTTCCACTTATTAAAGCCAATCTTTTCGAACCTGTCTGGCCGGTTGTGACTTTTCAAAGCATAATTAATGTCTATTGGGAAGGGTGGAAGGTAGCGGGGATGGATGGGAGCGACAAATGCTTTTCAATTTTCTGAACCCGGAAATGCGTCAACCCGCCAAAATTTGAAAACTTGACTAAGTATGGAAAGGTAGGTAGGATAGACAAACTCATCGTAGGCAGAGGCATGGTTGCGACTTCGAGGAGTGCAGGGTCGAATTGTAGAGCACGAAAGTTCTGGGTGCAATATGTATACACCTAACACGAGCTGCCATTGTTCGATAGTACCTATCCACGAAGCCGCGTCCATAAAACTGGTTAAGTATGCAACCGAGCGACGGTCGATTGGAATTACCGCAGAAACATGAGAAACTATAGAACCAGAAACACAGTTTAAAAGAGGGAAAAAAAGGGAGAGAACAACTATATTGCTCACACAACAAAACTTACTCTCATAACTATGAAACCATAGTAAGACATAAACCATGGAAAAAACATTGCCAGCTATGAAATATAGTTTGAGGCCGACAAACTTTGCTTCAACGCGTAAGAGATGCAATTCACATCGATTGCAAATTTTTTTGTAGAGAGTCCACTACAAAAGAATGTAACAACAGATCCAACTGCGGATGCAACATCCCAACATTGCAAACCCTAAGCAAACAAGAACAAACAAAAAATAACATTCCAGTTAAGAAGCACCAAAAGGCCCAGCTGCAGCCGCAGGACCCAAACCCTGCAAAGTCGAATCAAACAATAATAAACAACACACAGCGAAAAAACAAGCAAGCAACAACCAACCCACCAAGAATGATGTAGTTCCAATCGCGGCTGCAGAACCCCAAACGGGAAAACTGCAACAACACGAACAACCAAACAAGAACAAGAACAACATGCAATTAAGAAATTAGTGGAGATGCAAAAAACAAGCATGAACCAGTGAACCAACAATGGCGTTGAAGCATATAAATAAATAAAACGGAAGAAAATGTATTGTAACAAGCCTTCTAAGTAAACATTCAACGCTACCAAGCCTATTAGGTAAACATTTAAGTCTATCAGAAATGCTCTGTAAACATTTCATAAAAAAATGCAATGTGGCAGGTCTCTGACATATCCAAAAGATTTATTATAATTTATGTAACAATAGTTCGAACAATAGAGAATGTATTCGAAGGCCAAACTTTGGATATGCCAGCATATCAAACATTGCCATAAATTTACCTAGCAGAAAATGCTAAACCAAACATTCGAACTAATGTTAGCATTAATCCACCTTTGACCAATGCATAAGAAAATATATGACTCAAAAATACCATATACAATCAAATACTTTGGATATGCCAACATATATAACATTGGGAATAGCGAAGCCGACAATAAGACCTCCATTCCGTTGTCCAATCAGATCATGACAAATATGGTACTTTTTATTATA
>WSFP011609765.1:0-16796 GCA_009831015.1 Picea engelmannii | reverse complement strand
GGTACCCATTCTTTATTTTCACCATTTTGATGTTTACGGGAGTGTTGGAGTTACTTCACAGACACCTAGGATTTATTTTTCCTAAGGTTTTTCCTATGTTTATTAGTATTTATCTAGTCTCCTAAAGTTTATGTAGAATATTCCTCTAGGAGAATATTCTCTTCAGTTTTCACTTCAGTTTGACTAGTTGAGTGGAGTCTAGATGTTTCATTGGTTTTGTCACCATGCAACATTGGGATCATCACCAACTAATGCACATTGTCCTTGAGATAATCACTAGACTAGCGCATTACCCATGATTCATTGATTTCCTCCTCACTTCACTCTGTTTCAGTCAGTTAATTGAAGACTTATAGACTAGTTAAATAAGCTAGGTGGCAGTTCACTCTCGTAACTGCCCGAGAGACAAGAATAGGTGGCAGTTCACTCTCGTAACTGCCCGAGAGACAAGAATAGGTGGTAGTTCACTCTCGTAACTATCAGTGTGTGTCCAGATCACTCTAGACCACCACTATGGCGCATCGGATTCACCTCCAATGCACATTGGTTTAGTTATACAGAGTATATCATGTGTACATTATTCATTATTGATTACGGTTAATGAGAATTCTTCCATTTTTTTTCTCTTGCTTCTTCTTTCTAAATTTCTCTTTGCAAATGTGTGTGGTATTTTCTAGCTAGATCTATTTTATGCAGGTTCAACACATTTACATCTTTATCACCACAAGATTAAAGGATTGGATTTTTTTTGTTTTGTGAATGTTGTGTAAGATTGTTGGTCATGTGGTTGATGATTTCCCAAGGATGATTTCTAAAATCAAAAGGATGAACGTAAGACAAGAAAACCATGAATAAAGTCAAGAGACTAAGGGCATGTCAAAGAATCATAAAGAGAAAGAATCAGAGAAAGTCCAGACTACATTAGTACAGTTGAAAGAAATGATGGATTTTCATAAAGATGTCAGTTTACCAGAGATCCTCAAGGTAAAACAAGGCATAAGTACAAGAATAGAAGACATTGACATAGATTGTGTCTTAGATGAGGAAAAACAAGTAAATATTATGACAGAAGAAACTTGAGAAATTTTTGGAAATCCTATTGTGGTACCTTCATTGGGAAGGATAGGATTGTTTAAAGGAAAGATGATAAATTTATGTGGAAGAGTTACTAATGTACCTGTTAGTGTTCATGGAACATCGATTGAAGAATAATTTGAAGTCATTAAGTTTATTGGGGATAGTGCCCCTTTTCAACTTTTATTAGGTAAGCCTTGGATTGAGAAGGATAAGATCAAAAGGAAAGAAGAGGAAGAAGCTACAAGAAAGAAAAAGAAAGAACTAAGTGATTCCATAGTTAGAAAAATAGATCAACTAATAGAAGAACAAGAAGATAAGTTGAAGTAACAAAATAAAGTAACAATGCAGGAGGGTCAGCAAGCGAGAGAATTAGTTGTCAAGGTTGAAAGAATGAAAGAAGGATTGAAGGATCTATCTATGCAAGAAAGAAGAATACCCACCCAGGAAGTATTACAAGAAGGGATATTAACTTCAGACCCTTTGAGGGCACATCAACAGTGCGAAGACACTGCACTAGGGGAAGATAACAATAAGAATGGAAAGAGGATTCCAGAAACTGTTAGAGAGACTCAGATCATAGGGAAGAAGGAAAGGAAGCTCAATAAGAAGAAATCAAATTTGGAAAAGCTACAGGGAGCTATAGAGAAGAGATGGGAGACTTCCCAGACTGGAACCTCGCAAGAGGTAGGTTCACAGGATTTGAACCTCGTCGGAACAATAGAACCACGCAGAATGGGACTTCACCCTGGCCAAGTTATATGACCGTTCGAGGCGCCCTGACTGTTAGAAAGACGCTCCAGAATGGATAGAAAACACATTTAAGGACTAATGGACCAATTTTGGTACGTTGAGACCGCACCATAACAGAGAGATTCACATTGATGGAAGCATTCCTACCCATAGGAAGAATCTGTTATGGTGCCCCACTTATCTAACTTGTTGATCGCTACGTCGAGACCAATTTTTTCCACCCATGATTAACTGAGATAACATAGAATTTTCTAAGTTTCGAGCTGTGTTATTTGAAGCTAGACCTCGTCGTCCGATTGTATACCCCTCATATCCATTTGCCTACACCGACCTGCCTGTTTGAACGTTCGAATGTTGGGAGAACCTAGTGAGTTAGAGAAGTATGTCGAGGAAGTCCTCAAGAAGATAATGGCCGAAAAACCATTGCATGAAGGAGTATAGGCGTCGTTGAATAGGGAACTGCAAGCTTCCCCTTTGACTGGACATCGATCTAGCCGTGTCAACCCCGCGATTGAGCAGAGAAGTAAGAACCGAGGTGATCTGGATAATGCGAAGCAGATCTCGTCCATCCTACTAGAGTATATCCCACCTTTGGCTGGAGTTGTTAACTACAACAACATCCCAGGTGATTATGAGTACACCCTGATCACCACGTACATTCCTAAGGGAATATGTGTAGTTGGAAGTTAGTTAGGACAGATCTCACTACTGAAGAACAATGATTTCAATTTAGGGGATAGAAAGAACTATGTTGTGCTATCACCCCACCACTACTTGACAAAGTCAACTGGGAAGAAGCCTTGCCTTGTCTCTCATACATGGATTAAGGGACTAGCACAGTCCACTGTGCTAAATGTGATGACGATCCCCCATTTTCACTGCCATCAAGAGGTTAACGCTTGTGTTAAACTCCTTTTGTCGTGCTATCATGGAGTATACCTTTGTCTCGATCGAAGGATTACTGTGGATTCGATGTTGATCCACCAGATTATAGGCTTAAGCATGAAGGGACCTGACCCTCATCATTTTTATCCAGGGAAGGGCTCAAACCACTCCCTGGCACAACACATCAAGGAGGCTTATGGAAAATTCGAAAAATGAAAGTGAGGTTACAAGGTAGCCTCTATACAGGATTGCACAATGCACCTCGCTTGCCAAATTATAACTGGGAAGCTCGTAAGGAAGAACTACCACACACAGGTCACCAAGTTCATGGTGGACCTCGCAGGAAAATGTGTGGAGTGAATGTAGATGAACTGGGCGAGCTACCTCGTCAATGAACTTGAGAAGGATTGCCGCAATGCCCAGGATTTTGGATATGAATTTCACTACAACTGGTTGATCATTTTGATCAAATTTGTCGCTTGGAAAATTTCTGAACGAGACACCTTTCCATAGATCAAACCATTGGAGCCATTGGCCACTAGATTTTCCACCTTGTGGTACACCAACGACATGACGAAGCAGTGGAAGTCCAATGTTGTATTTCATGCATACTATCAGCAACTAAAAGTTTCCATTGAATCATTTATGTGCATGACATTGAGCACCCGGTAGTAGGTGGGTGACCAGAGGGAGGAATTCGCTAAGAAAACAGTAGTAAGGATCAGAGCCCTTGCCTCAGAGTGAAAAAAAATAAGCGATAGAAGCACAGACATATGAAAACCTCACAGAAGATCTAGATCTAAGAAAATTGGAAGAGCAGTTACAGGAGGCACACCAATAGGCATTGTCAGTACAGGCACAGATGAAGCTACTCACCATAGTTAAAAGAATGAAGAGATATTAGGAACAACGCATAGTACTTCAGAAGATCACTTCCCTCGAGGGTAGGGTAATGGAAGTCACGCAAAAGCTACAACCTTTGGAGGATGAAGCTTGCAAGGTGTTTGAAGAAATTAAGGGAAATGGCTCGCAACTGGACCAAGTGGTTGCATCATTCAAACAACACCTGGAAGGGTCTGTTACACAACAAATGATCTAGGAGATCGCTAAGCAGGAGGATCAAGAAAAGAAGCAAGTCGAAGCAATGCGAGTTATGATCGAGGCCTTCAAAACAACATTTAACAGACCTGAGTGACTCAGGACGAGTCACAGGTAAGTGTTGGGGTCCTGTTGGCCCTCGACCAATTTTTGAGGAAACCTTGGTCAGGTTTGGACCACTTTTGGACTTCGACATTTCAGTCCAAGAAGGAGCACCCAGGCAGAGCTGAGATCGCGGATATCACTTATTTTTCGGGCTTTGAGGACCTAAAAAGGGTTTTTTAGGGTTTTTCTAATGGGTTATGGGATGTTGCCCCATGGGTTCTCCCATGTTTAGGCCTTTTTGTAAGGAATTGTAAAAGTATAGATAAGTAAGAATGTATGGTAGAAGTAGCAAGATAGCAGACAAGTGAAGTTTGGGTAGCTAAGTGAAAGTAGTTCTAAGTTTCTTTGTTTAAAAAAATGTGTATGTAAGGCTCTATGCTCAATAGAGAAGTTGGCTCAGTGCCTTGACCTAGTTTTGGGAAGGAGGACCTGGTGCTCAATGCACATATCTCATGTCTAGTGTGAAGCTTGACTCTGTGGCTTAGTGCACATGAGCAATTGGATGTAAGAGATTGAAGAATAATAAAGAAGGCAAAGTGGTTGGTGGACGTAGCCCCACACTGGGGTGAACCACATATATCTTATGTCTTTGTTTTTCTTTGTGCTTTGTTGTTTATGTTATGAATCTGCTCAGTGCCTTGATTTTTATGTACGATAGATAGATCTGTTGTTTCTTAGTGATTTACTTGTGTTAAGGATAAATGGATGTTAGATCTAACTTATAATGCTAAGTGTTATGGGTATAGTGTCAATTGTTACTGCGCCGATCTATCCTTATGTTCTGCGATTTTAAATAAGATTAATGAACTAATCCATGTTGTTCCTATGTGTTAATAGAGTATTTTGAGAAGTGTCATTATCACATATCTATGTCCCATCTTGGTTATAGACACATGTGCCCTATAACATCCTCTGCTTCTACCTCAAGTCAGACCTCGCATGCTTCGCAGGTGTTTCTGAAAGGGCCGGTAATCGGGGTTTTGTTGGTGCATTGTTAAGCATTGAACCCTGGGTCCGCCGCTGTGCCAACAGAGAGGCAGTCTGGTGGTTTCCTTATAGTGTTCTTATATTCGTATTGTGCTCCAATAGAGTGTCATTGGTATTTATGTCTAAGGATGATGACAAACTTATAAAACTTGATAATTCACATTTGCGGTTTTATCAATTCATGGTGGTGTAGGATTCTCCTGAGAGGGAGGTTATGTATACCTCTAGAAACAATCATGAAATTTCCAGATTTGGATTTCATGGAAATCCAAGAGAAAATTGGTATTTGATTCTTAGGTATGTGTATTGGTTTATTAGTGATAAAATTAAAATATATCTCCTAGAATACCAATTTTTTCAATGAAATCCAAATCTGGAAACTTCATGATTGTTTCTAGCGGTATACATAACATGTCTCTTAGGAGACTCACGAACCATCATGAATTGATAAAATCGTGAATGTGAATTATCAAGTTTTCGAATTTTTTCATCATCCTCAGATAGAAATACAAAGGAAATTTTGATGGAGAATAGGATGGATCTAAGAATGTTATAAGGAAACCGCTAGACTTCTTCTGCAAAATATTTGTCTCCCAAATTATGAAACAATGTCCCCTAGCCATAGACAACCACGATTTCACTAGATTTTTCTTCAACTCGGCTTCATTGGCACATAATTTCATCTCTGAAACTGAAGGAAACGATTTTCTAATGCTACTCAAAGCACCAATATTTTATTTTGTTTTGATTATTGCTCATGCTCTCGAGGTTTTCATTGTGGAGATTGAGTGCTAACGAATCTCCTTTTTCAACAAAAGAAAATGAGGGAATGGTTCAAACACATCACAGAAGCCATTTTCCATAGCCAAAGAAAGGGAAATTTCTAAATCAATCAATTCCAGTGGCATTCAGACCAATTCTTGAAGTACTTGAGCTCCCAGCCCCGATAATTTGAAGAAAAACAAGCTGCAAAACCTAGTGATCCTAGTGTTATAATTTCATGCTGTAGCAGAAATAACGCATGAAACTGTCAAGTAATATTAGAGATAAAAATCTAAATGCAAGGTGATGAAACATTACTTTGAATACAGTGGCATGCAAAAAGAAAACCCAAGTGCCTCAAACACATGTCCATGGCAATGTCGATAATATTCATACAAAATTCCAGATATTTCAATCTTAAATTCAACACACGAGTTATTGTGTGTAGGAGAATACACATTACACCACCCGAGAATGTCATATTTCATGCCCTCAATGACAGACACTACAATTTTTGTGGACATGGAAATAGATTGAGCTACATTGTACTTGTTATTGGCGTCCTCTATAAGCTGGTCAAAATAGCCATTTTCCAGGTGTCCTTCGTTTATAGTAAAATTACTACGAGTGATGCCAAGGGCTATGGTATTCCCTTTGCGACCACTACTCCATCTATCCTCCTCTTCCTCATCTATTTCCGAGGCCACCCCATTAGATTTAGTGGAATTCTTATATTTTTTTAAAGGCATCTAGTGTAGAGTAGAGAATATTACTGAAGGAACAAGTGAAATTAGTAGCAAAGTTGCTTATATCTATTTCTTATAAATATCTTAATGTAATAGTTGTGTGTTGAGCAAATTAAAAATTTTAAATAATTATCAAACACTTAAAATTATAATAATATTAAATCTGTGTATTCGAAAAAAACACAAATAACAATAACTACTCCATATCTTTAAAGATTAAAGTTACAAAAGTTAGTATGTCTGATAAACCAATTTTCTATTTTCTATTTCTCTTTATTTAAATTAAATATAAGTTATATAATTTTGATGAGTATATTTTTTATTTTTTATTTTTGTCTAACTTGTACCACACAAACCCTTAGCATCAGTGGGTTTTCGTGTCTCCTCCCAACCTACAAACCAAACCCTTCAAAACCAATTATGCTCTTAAGATTTTTCATTTTATTTGGATATTGATATGTTTTTAAATTCTTATATATGATAATAAGAATAATAAGGTTTGTTGAAGATTATGAGAAAGAGATTGGATTGAAACATCTAGTAATCATTATTGATGATGATGGTTAACATCCACCGATACACAAATTGGTATTTGGATTTCTTTATAATGTTATTTCCATGCTAAGAAAACATTAGGATAAGCATTCCAAAAATTTTGGTATAGGAAGGGCACTCCAAGAGAAAGTGGTTTTCATGTTCAACCCTCTTGGTGTTACAAATGTGACAGATCCTTTCATGACATGGTGTTTTGGAGATTTTCCAATGCCCACTCTCACTATTTAGCTCTGCGAATTAATTCATCTTTTCTCAATATTGATTCTCTTTTTTAATAAATTTATAAAGATGCTCATATTTTTATTTTGAAATATTTGCATATGCTTTGTTAAAATTAAAATTGTTTTGAGTTAACAATTAATTTTGTAACAATAAGTATAATAAGTATAATTAACTAAAATATCATATAAATAATTTTCTCATCCTTTAAAAAAAATATTAAAATTAATTTATTTAAATAAACATATATTTTAATTTAATTTAAATTATATGTTATTTAATTTCTGTTTTTTTTAAATTAAGTATAACAATTTAATCTTATAAACCTTTTTAACATAACAAGAGAGCATTTTGTGATGTACATTTGACGAAAAAAAATAAAATTCTAGGCATCATTATAAACTTTCTCATTAATAAAATTATCCATTCACCATATTTAAATGAATCAACAAGAGCAATGCGGATATATGGGTTAACACAATAGTTGTGGATATAGGCATGACTAGAAAGATTTTTATGTTCTGTTCCTAACTTCAGCCATTTTGTATGAGATTTTGTAATAATTTCAGCGTTTCATTGATACTTTCCTATCGATTCAGTAAAATCAAAAACCGAAATCAGTATTACTGAGAACAATTTAACAATTCCTTAAAACATAATGTAATTAGCAAAATCATTCTAAAGCCAGAACAAGACATAGTTACCTGGTAGTGCAGAAGTATCAACAAAGCTAGTGTAGTCTGATAACATGGCATTGAATGACTAACAAATTCTTGGTTTTAGTGACAACATTCAACAAATCTTCTTCATTTGTTTTTTCCGTGTCAATACTGAGAACCATGTTTCTATGATAAACAAATTCAAATTGAGGGGCTCTGTTGTAGAAACCTATCACTAAGAGAATGTCTTCCACCATATATCGATATAAGCCTACACTGTACACATGAATCAATACATCAAATATGAAAATATGAAATATGAGTTAAACATCAAAGAAAAAGATAGACCTTATGAACACCAACATATTAACATAAGTTGTCACTAACATATCCTTGTTTATAACACATCTCTTGCATTTGGTGAAACACATGGATTTTCCAACCAATATTGATGAGCCATAGCTTTACTTATTTTTGCAAATCTATCTTTGAAGGTTTGTCTACAAATAACTATTCAACGAGCAAGTTCATCATTTGCATCTATTTGCAATCAAAATTTTCTATGTTTGTACAATGTTTTTTTTGAGGTTCCCATCACTTTTGTCATTTGTTGTCTCAAACAGTCTTTTATATATCTAGATGAAACAATTGTTGTTTGTATTATTCTATGTGCAACATTGACATCTTTTCTTCTAGATTTTCCTACAAATTTTAATGCACCAGTTATATTTTAAAAGATATTATGTTTCACCTCTCTATCTTTTGTCAAGTTTTTAATACCCAATGATGAAATAACTTATTTTAATTGTTGGAATGTAGTTCAATATTGAGAGGGTGAGGGTGATTTAGTATTGAAACCTTTTAACAATTAAAAAAAATAATTATTAACATTTATTGATCAACAAGAAACTTCAGTAAGTAACATCAATAACTATAAAGTTTAAATTACAAATTCAAGTTTTATATAAAGATTTATTTAGAGAACCAACTCTAGGAGACAATAGTTCCCTTTTGTTTTAGGGAACCAACCTTAGGAAGAACCAACTCCCTTGTTTCAGGGATCCAACCCTAGGAAGAAACAAATCCCTTGTTTTAAGGCTCCAACCCTAGGAAGCACCAACTCCCTTGTTTTAGGAAACCAACCCCAGGAAGCACCAACTCCCTTGTTTCAGGGCTTTAGCCCAAAGAAGCACCAACTTCCTTGTTTTAGGGAACCAACTCTAGGATGCATAAACTCCCTTTATTTAAACTTTAATTACAAAATGATACTAATCTTTCCTTGCTCCTCCCTTCAACCCTCACTTCATAAGTATTTTTTTTTCTTCCTTGGACTCCACACTTGTTTCTGATCTTCTGATGTCGATCAAAGAGACAACTTCCTTCCATTAAAATTTTATGTTTATATAGTATTCCAAATATGTATGAATTTGAACCATTGTTTCTTTTTACAATGAACCATTGCACCTCTTCTTTTAATTTTAACAATAATGTTGATAATAGTTTGTTTAACTTAAAGACTTCAAATCCTTCGTATTTTATCCTTTCATGAGTAAACATAATCTTGTAGAGGCAATGGAATGGTTATTTACAAATGTTGTCAAATTATTCCACATGCCCTTTAAACTGGTACATAATTGGAATTCTGCACAGGCGCTTCCTTCAATCCACTTTCCTTGTGACCGTGGGCTCAAAAACATGGGTTATCACTTTAAGCATTGCTCCTAGCGCCTTTCTCTTATTCTTCTTCACAATACCTCATTTGAAAATGTTCATGATCTTGTTTACTTCTAGGCCCTTTTCCCCTCTAATCAACCCCTTTGCCTTATCATTAGACTAGTGCTAGAGCTAAGTCCTCCAGACTTCCACCTTCGAGTTTTTTTCCCTTTTCAATCTTCCAACTCTCCTGGAGTAAAATTCATCAAAATATGTACATTATCTTCACTAGTATATTAGATAGTTGAGATTTAATCTCCTGTTGACTCAACAATCCTGGATCATTTGGAGGTTTAAACGAAATCAATGATCATGGCTTAATTAGGTGTTGACATGGACGATACTTATTTATTTCAAGACTTAGACACTCCAAGAATCGAGGATATTACAACTCTCAAGTTTTTTCAACTCCCCTAGAGTTATACCTACCAAAGTGGTCATAGAGTGAAGATGACCCCTTACCATCGGTTAACACCTATGTTTACACTATCCCTCGAATATCTTAATCCAATGACTCTGAATTAATTAATTGTTAAGATGGATGGTCCTTATTTATTTCGGGGCTTCGACACTCCGAGACTACGAGATGTTACAATTCTAAAGTCATTCAACCCCCCTGAAGTTATACCTGCCGAAGTTCTTATGCAATCCTTCCACTGCTTGATCTAACGGTTGAGAAAATTCCCAAAGAGGTATTATATTGATTGTCTAAGTAATTTTGTTACTCCGGGACTTCAGGATATTGTGGCTTACCATGTCCTTCCACTATACTTTATCGGAAGGTAGAGAATTCACTCAAAGTTCCTCCTTGATCCAGCGATTGGTGGGATTTTGGTGTTTCCGCACTCTCGGACTTTGGGAATTTTTGGCTTACCCTGTCCTTCCACTATACTCGATGAGACAGTAGAGAATTCACTCGAACTTTCTCCTTGATCCTAATGGTCGGGGGGATTTTGTGACTTCATGATTTCCTTCCTCTTCCTTGTCTTCAATAATCACCGAAGTGGTGAAGTTCCAAAGTCACGAAGCTTTCTATCTCCTGCTTGGATTCAATCAATGATTGATGATCAATTCGATTTGATGTTTGGGACTTAATCTCTCCCATCCTTTGGTTTCACCTCTATCTAACGATCCTTGTTATACCCATAATTTCTTAACTAGATATTACGAGTCTTGTTTGCCTAGATTTCGATCTAACGATCTAAAACTCCTTGATTGAATGATTTTGATTTCTCCCAAAATTCAAAAGGGAACGATAACGATTCCATAGTCCTATATAAAGGATCTCTTTCTGCAAAACGATGTGGCTTTTGCACAATTTTTTTAACACTATCTCTCTTGAGTTTTTAGGATCTCAAGCTATGTCTTCTATGAAACCGAATAAGACACCTCTCCTGAGATTTTCCTTCAACCTTTCCAAAGGTCTTAACACTGTGTGCTCTGATTCCGTGCAACCTAAAACACTATCTCTCTTGAGCTTTAGGATCTCAAAAATATATTATTTCTTAATGACAATACCATATTGATCTTCTTGAAATCAATGCCAATAACATAATTCCATGTCCAACATTGATCATATTGACCTTCTTTGACATCAATTCCAATACCATAACACCATTTCCAACATTCTCCCCCTTTGGCATTCATGACAACAAAATAAAACCCATTTTCAATCTTAAATGGATTTTACCGATCAATCTCCCCCTTTGAAAACAATGACAAAAATGGATGTTTCCTTGGTCCCCTAGGGTGGTTCTCCCCCTGAGATGATTCTTCCCCTATCCATGTTCTCCCTTTCTGATGAATATTGTGCAATTTTAAAAGGATAAGGACATGTTTTTCATTCTCATAAACTAATCTATAATTATTTTTTGCAAAAGAATCATTTTCACTTAAACCTGTGTGACTCCACCACAGTCCTTTGACTATGCAGCTATCAACTTCAACTTTTTTCCCTTAGAAACAAGATTAAATTTTCATATGCTACTCTACTTCTTCCTCAAATACTCAACACATGTTTTAGTTTTCCATGGGTCTTAATCCATAATATTTTCTATCCAGGCTACTTTCAATGATGCACTAGATATCCTTTGATTATGTTTTCCATTAGCTTCCTTTAAGAGTGTAACAAGATTATACAAATACTCCTCAGGAATTACCTTCATTTGTTTCTAGACTGCTCCTAATTTTCCATGATAGTAGCCAACTATTCACTCATTTATAACCCAAGAGCCTCTTTAATTTTTTTGTCTCAAATAGTGATATGTTTCAGTTCCCATAAGATCATAGCTAACTTCTTCACATTCAGATCTTTCTCATGATCATATTTTTGCTCAAATAGAAATAGATACAATATTAATGTTGTCTTGAAACTCTTCAATCTATGATCTTTTTTCAATAATATTTGGTTTTTGGTTGTACGAGTCCTCTTCATAAGCATCTCATTCTTTTGGGAATACCTCATTGGGTCTGCATCATACCACACTTCAGTGAAATCTATAACACTTTGCAATGTTGTGTACTCTAAGGCATACTGCTTACTCCTTTCCCTTTCCTTTGTTGGAGAAATATCTATTTTCGGCACACTTGTTCAGTGGGAGTTAATTGACTAGTTCTATTTTAGAATTTCTAATCTTAGACCATCACTATTATGCATGCATTCCTAATTATATGATGTCATTGCCTATATGAGTGAATATCACTCACTCAATGATAAGATAATAATATACATTGATTCTCATTCTTCATTGTGTATCTCTCTTCCTTTTCTTGATAAGATTTGTTTGTGTATGCCTTATTTGGATCTCCTGTGCAGGTTTCCATGAAACGATGACATGGTATCATAGCTATGCTACTTAGAGAAAACTAGAAAATCCAAAGAATAAGGAAATTAGAGCTTCGGCGAGCTAAATCAGTGGTTGTACCTTTCAATAGTTATTTCTCCAAAATATTAATTTTTTGAGGAAAAGGTCCACTTGAGAAGTAAATCGACCCATTCTTCAAGTGGGTTTTCAATCATTTGGATATATTCCTCACCCTTTTCTCATAACGTAAGACAAAATATAGCCTCCTAAAACTGATACAAATACGTGGTCGTGCCTTTCTACAGTGATTGCTCCCAAAATATTAAGTTTTGAGGAAATGGCTCGCGTGAGAAGTTAATCGACCCATTCTGCAAGTGATTTTTCAATCGTTTGGTAAGATTCCTCACTGTTTTCTCAGAAAGAAAGTCGGAATATCGTCACCTAAAACTGATATGAATTTTCACTTAAAGTTCCCTTTCTGTCATGATTTCTTAATTTTTCACTTATAGATTAAGAGCAAATTTTTAGGGGTTCTTAGAAATAGTGGGAGATATGGATAGGACAACAATTATACATTCAAACTTGGTGGTAATCCTCATACCATACAATTATTTTTTATTGGAAGCCCAAGGCAGAATTCCAACTCACAAGGAAAGGATTGTATAATTTGACGATGGCGATAGAAACAAAACCTATATTAGCGATTGAGAAGATGAGATGGGAGAACCGTAAGTATGAGGCCATATGACTACTTATTGAGTTAATATCCACTGATTTATGGTTTCATGTTGCTTCATGCAAGACTTCAAACGATATCTGGACCACCCTGGAAGGACTCTTTGGAAAGAAGGATGATATGCAAGGTCATATGCTTGAGGTAGAGTTGAATACCTTAGACCCTAAAAGTTTTGATAATATCCATGATTTCTTTACTAAATTTAAATATCTTATTTTGAACTTGGGTGAATGTGGTATTGAGAAGTCTACAAAAGAGAAACAACTTATTCTAACAATCTTGGCCAAGGTAGGACCAGAATGTGTTGTATATGTCTCCAATTTCCATTCTGGAAGATGTATTTTTGGAACAAATTGGAAAATTCCTATGTTGGCTTAGTTCATTGAATCTCTTACACAAGAGTAGAAAAAACTCATACATATGGGCCTCATGAAATATCTCAATGCACATGCACTCACCATGCATGATGGAAATGGTTCATCCAAATAGAACGAGAAGGAAGGATATTCCAATGATTCTTCAGGTTCCAAAGACTCTTCAAATTCCAAGAAGAAGAAGAAGGGAAATTAGTGCACTTACTGCAATAACTTGAATCATGAATAATCCACATGCATGAAGAAACATATCGATCTTATGGAACAGACACTTCAACATAACAACCTTGGAAACTTCATTCCAGAGGGAGTCAAGAAGCAGAAGGAAGAAGATCATGCTCCTAAGAAAGGTAATCATCATGCTCTGGTTGCAATTAATTCCTCATCTGATTCATGGATTATAGATTTTGATGCATCCCATCACATGGCATCAAAAGAGCAAGTTTTATCTTCTTTGAGTCCATGCTCAAGACCCCCTATTCTCATGGGGGATGAGACTCCAGTAGCAGTAGAACGAGAAGAGAGAGTGGAACTCCACAATGGAAGTTTTGAGAATGTTTTAGATTTTCCAAAGATTTCTATGAATCTTCTCTCAGTTTATGAGATCACTCAGACAGGTAAAATGGTTGAAGTTACATCAGATTCAGTTTTAGTAATTGACATGCATGACAATTCCATCATTTCAATTGGGGAGGTGAAACACAAGTCAAGGTTGTATAAATTCATGAAGTTTTCTGACGATGACTCATATTTTCTACTTACACATAAGGAGAGTACTTTGCATGCACCTCGAGTGAAACATGCATATACTCTTGTGATTCCATCAGTTTCAGACATTAGAGATGATTCCATACAATCATATTATATACATGGAAATAAGAAGGTAGTACAAACATATAAGAATCCAACAATGAAGCTTCAGCAGATGCCCAAGAAGGAACAATTCACACTTCAGGAAGCAGGCAACCTTACAGGGAATCCATTGGATTTTAGGAGGACTCCATCTCATCATGAGGAGCCTTCTCATGTATTTTCAGTTTTAGAACCTCCGATGCCCATGCATTGCTATATGGTTCAATCTATTGATCCACAGAACTACAATAGGTTTGTGGGAAATCCATTATGTCAAGCAACCATGCAGAAGGAGTATGAATCACTCCTATATACCCAGACTTGGAATCTGGTTCCACTTCCACTAGAATGGAATATTTTTGGGTGCAAATGGGTCCACAGGATCAAGAGGTACAAGGCCCGACAGGTTTCTAAAGGACTTCATCAGATCCATAAATATTTCTACATCTTCATGAAGACTTTTAGTGAGAACAAGTTTCATACTTTGCAAGATCATCTTGCAGTTAAGAACACAGTTTCCTAGTAGTTGTAATTTTCTTCTTTTGATACATTATATTTTGAGGGGGGCTTTTGTTCCCACGTGGTTTTCCCTATTTCCTCGTTTTATTTAGTGTTCATTAGTTTCATTTTACATGAGTACCTAAAATGGCCTAGTAGCTGAGACTCATTTTTTACTCCGTATGATGTTCAGGAGGGGTGTTGGAGAAATTTTTATTTTCGGCACACTATTTCAGTGGGAGTAACACTAGTTCAGTGAGAGTTAACTGACTATTTCTATTTTAGACTTTCTAATCTTAGACCATCACTATTATGCATGAATTTCCAATTATAGGATGTCATTATCTATATGAGTGAAGATCACTCACTCATTGATAAGATAATAATATACATTGATTCTCATTCTTAATTCTGTATCTCTCTTCATTTTCTTGATAAGCTTTGTTTGTGTATGCTTTAGCTAGATCTCCTATGCAGGTTTCCATGAAACACTGACATCCTTTGTCTTGTTGACTTCAGGGTTTAAATATACAAATGATGATGGAATTTTGATTTTCTTTTCCACATTTATGATTTCCCTCAGGCTAAGGAAATTGAGAGTAACATTAATATGTTCTTCAATACTCATGAGGTTATTACCACCAACGACATTAAGTCTTCCCTGAATCCTCCTTCCTTTCTTATGTTCGTATTTTTTGTTGAGGGAGGAATTACTAGATTATCAAAATAGCATTGGAAGACTTCCAATATCAACATTTTTGAATTCTTTTAGTTGGTATGCTATTGAAGATTCATCATCATCATCATTATTTTGTGTAATAAAAAATTCTTCATTTTTTTTTAGAATCTTCTTTTTGCATTTTCTTTTCATTGGATAATGAATTATTGATTTGAAAGACATCATCAAGAGCTACACTTGTGTAATATTCTCTTTTAGTAATTCTCCTTTCTTGAGATTGATCCATTTTATATGAAAAACTATGATTTTCACATTCTTTATTAGAAATTTCATGCATCATTCTTCTATTCTCAACTTCGTCAATTTTGGGTGCAATATTTTCTTCATCTTCTTTTGTACTTGAGATTTTATTTTCCATAATTTCTTGTCTTTATAATTAAGGATATTTGTATTTGTATACAACCTACATTTATTGGTTATATGATCATAAGTGTTGCATATTTGGCATTCAACATTGAAGTTTTGTAAATGAGAGAAAGAGTTATAGTTTATTTTCTCTATATCGTTCTTATTTTTCTTACAAGAGAAGCAATAGCCAAGGAAGATATTTTGATGCCCCTTTGTAGGAGTTTTTATTTTAATTGTGTTCCATCTTTATTCATTCTCTTCTAAGGGGACAATAGATTTATGTTGTTTTAAATCAGTTCTTATCTTTCTTTCTTGTTTTCTAAAGGAGATTTGAAGAGTTGTTGCATAAGTTTTTTTATTTTTGTTAATTTCTTTATAAGTAAAGTTATATCATTTTTTAAGCTTCTTTTGGTCATAGACCAACCCCATTTTATTGCTTGGTGATGTTTGATTGTTAAGAATATCATTCAATATTTTTGAACCATTTTCAATTCTTGATTTCTTATTTTCTTTTTCAATTTCTCTTTTTAGTAGGACAATTCCAGCGTCTTGATTTTCATAGTCTTGTCCCCTATCATTGAGTTGTTTTAAAATGACTTCTTCAATTATTTTGGCTTCCTACAGTTGAGTCTTCGAATCATTGATGACTTTCCCTATTTATTTGATGGAATTGGACACTTCTCTTTCTCTTGACTTTTGTTCTTCTTCATATTCTGACAATCGTTCTCTTAATGATTTATCCTTCTTTTTATACCTCCTTAGCTCTTCAAGTGCACCGATAAATTATTCTTGAAGGTTTACTTCTCCTTCATCTTCATATTTTTCTTCATCATTATCAACATCATTATTTTTCATTTCCATAAATAGAATATCTCCATCATCTTCACTT